>RJWM01016176.1:0-45743 GCA_004363535.1 Dasyprocta punctata | reverse complement strand
TGTGTCACCACACCCGGCTTTATGGCAACCATTGTTGATTTCCTATTATCTCTTTTTGAAGTCCTATAATGCTTTCATTTTTTTGTTTTGATTGGTTTTATTCTGTTCCATTTTGTTTCGCTTGATTTCATTATGTGCAATGGTAGGCACAGCTATTTTGAAGAAAATGAGAGACATTATAGTAGCCATTGTTGCTTGTTTTGGAGTGCTATAATGTTTTATTCTTCTATTTTGATTAATCTTAGTATGTTTTGTATTGTTTGATTTTATTATGTGTGAAGGCATGGACAGCTATTTTGAAGAAAACAAGAGATATTATGGTAGCCAATATTGATTTCCTGTTATTTTGTTTTGAAGTCATGTAATATTTTCATTTTTTATTGGTTTCGTTCTGTTTTGTTTAGTTTTGTTTGATTTTGTTGTGTGTGATGATATGGATGGCTATTTTGAAGAAAACAAGAGACATTGTGGTAGCAATTGTCGATTTCCTGTTGTCTTGTTTTGAAGCCCTGTATCACTTGCATCATTCCATTCTGATTTGCTTTATTCTGTTTTGTTTTGCTTGGTTTTATTCTCTTTAAAATAAAAAAAAAATAGTGAATGGATGCACAATATTCAAAAATAATTGAATGAAGCAATTATAGTTCTAAGAGGAACATTTACAACATTCAACATCATCATAACAAAAGAAAAAACCAAAGTATTAAACAATTAAATATAACATTTCAATTAGACAAGAAGAAGTTAAAGTTAAGGATAACAGATGAAAGAAAATTCACAAATATCAGAGGCAAAATTGATGAAAAACAGTGTAGAAAAACAATGAAAAAAATCAATGAGAAGTAAGGAATGGGTTTTTTTACAAGATAAAATCCAATATATTTTTTAGATATACTCATATAGTGATACAACTCCAATAAATTAAATCAGAAATAAAACTGGACACTTCAAATTTTTAAAAATATTTACAGAACTAAAATATTGCAAGGAAAGTAAGGCCAGTATTACTGTGAGCCAAAGCCACTGTAGCACTATAAAGGAAAATAAAATTACAGATCAGTATTCTTGATGAACATATACAAAAAGTTCCCACCAAAGTATTAAGAAACTAAATACAAAAGCACATTAAACCAAACATTCATGATTATCAGCTGAAATGTATTCTAGGGACCAAAGTATGATTCAAAACTTTTATATGTACCAAGAGACTCAGCATGTTAGCCCAATGAAAGAGAAAATTATCATAAAATCCTATCAATACATGTAGAAAAACATTTAACAAAATGCAACATTCTTTCGTGGTAAAAATAATAATGAGGACAGGTACTGCAACTCTGTTGATAATATTATGCTCAATGCTAGAAAGTTAAATCCTTCTCTAAGATCAATAACAAGAAAAACATGGTCAGTATTACCACACCTATAGAAACATAGTGCTGGAAGCCCTAATCATAGTAGTCCTCCCATAGCAGGGAGGTGGAAGTAATACAAAGCATCTAAATTGGGGAGAAGTAAGTTGTCTCTTGCCAATGGCATGGATTACTACATAAACTCCTATGTGTTTCACCACACAACTGTTAGAATTAATAAATGAATTTAGTAAAATTTCACAAAACAAAGTTGCTACATCAAAATTGTTCCTGCATAATAAGATGATTTATTTGTAAAGACAATCATGAATATGATCCAAATGACAATTCCTAAAGCATTAGGAACAAATTTAACTGAAGAACTGAAAGATCTTAGAAGAAAATGTTTGAAGACACAACAAATGTAAAGATAGCCAGTATTCACACGTTGTAAATGTTAATCTAGCTAAAATATCCACATTTTTCAAAGAAATATAGATTCAGTGCATTCACTATAAAAATTCCAAATCTGTTTTTTTGAAATCGCTTTGAGTAATTTGTGATTTGATATGAATTTTAAAATTTTTCCTTCTTTGTGGAAAAAAAATACAAAAAAGTTAAGCTGTTTCCTGACTCCAAAATACACTGAAAATCTGTAATAAGAAAGCATGATACTGGGATATATACATAGGTCAACGAGACAGAATAGTGAGCACAAGAAAAGTTCTTTGTGTATTGTGTCAATTTATTTTTAAATAAAGATATCAAAAACACAGAATGGGAAAAAGACACTCTCTTCAACTTAAAAAGATATTTTAAGTACATATAATAATATATGAAAAATAAAGCATATCTAGCTTAGTAGCATGCAAAATGTTTCAGAACAAATGTTATTATGAGAGATAAGGATTACCTCACATAAAGCAGGAAAACATTTTTTTAAATACGTACCTTATGACAAAGTTTTAAGTTATGTAACAAGCTTCTAGGACCATAGGCAGAAAGAAGCATACACAAAAATTTGTAATCAAAAATATCAAAATGTCACTCTCAATAATTGGTAGAAATAGAAAAACTTCACTAAAGATCAACCAATGTAACATAGTTTATATTTACATAACAATTTCACAAAATTATCACAGTTGTTCCTTTGTTGAAGTAGACAGACATCTGCCAAGTTAAACAATACTCTGAGCCACAAAATAAATCTCAGATATGTACACAATAGAAATTTTGTTTGCTATAGACCCAAACTGAAAACAACACAAATATCTTTCAGTAGGCATGTGGTTAGCAACATTTTGATATATAAGTGCTATTTAACAAGAAAATGAAATACACTTCCACAACAAAAGGAATGTTGTATTGATTTAAAACTACATGAAAAACATAAAAATAAATCTGATGAATGAAAGAAGTCACTTTGAAACAGCACATCCTACTTGAGTTCATTTCTACAGAACTCTGGAATATGCAAAATGAGTAATAAAATGAACACACATTGGTGACTTTCTGAGGATGGAGGATGAACAGAAGAGAGAAGGGATATCAAGGAATAAGAGAACTTTCAGAACTGAGTCATATTTAGCTACTTACATTTTCATGATATTTTTATGGTTGTTTTTTGTGTGCAAATACTTATCAAACTGACCATTTTAAAATTGAGCTTCTTATTATATGCAATTGTACTACAACAGGGTTGTCTTTAAATTTGAGGGCAACATAAAATGTTTTAAAGTTAGATCAATGTTATCTTTTAAAACTTAAAAATATCATAATAATTTGGCATAGAGTTAATGACTGTATGAATAATTTTCCTTAGAATCAAAGAATTTTCAAAACATGTCAGTCATTTGACCAAGTTGTCTCCCTATGTAAACATTGTTATGCATTAGGACATTGCATCCGAAGCACATTCCTGTTTGTGATTGCATAGCACACTATTTAGAAAACTATCTGTCTTCTAATTCTGAAGAAAACCATACTTCATCTGATTATACAGATAAAGTTACAGGTCAATATCTCACAGGATGTCTCTATACTACTTATCAGTCAAGTGAATAATTTCTTAAAATTCAGTAATTTGTAGTGGACTGATTTTTATAAGTTTTTACTTATCTACCTGTTCTGATTTCAAGAGTGTCCAAAATTTGACATCATTCTTAACAAAGCCATCCCCAGGAATTGTACAAGATCATTATTTCTATGATTCTTGGTTTTCTTTAGAGCATAAAATAGGTAAATTTGATCCAAGAGAGACAGATTTGGGTGGTGCATATATGTCAGGCTGAGGAAAAACACTTCCACACATCCTGTCTCCACCCTCCATGGGTGCCTTAAACACAACAGAAAAGAAGACTAAGAGAGAACATTTTCCAAGAGAAAAAACTGTATTTAGTAAGTCACTTCAACTGTCTGAATTTCTTTTTTAAGCATTTCTTAAAATATTTTGCTGTACCATCACATTTGGGATTGAGAACAGCCTCTTTAACTTTTGACATTTTTAGAAGGCAACCCATAGATTTACTGCCACTGCCCTATTTCTACTGGAACTTCTGTGATCTTCACAACACTTTACACACTGCCAAAATTCATGGCATCTGGATGCTCTCAGATTAGCTTAGGAAGGTCACAGTTCTTGGCTTGTTAGTGAGTATGAACAGCTTCTAGGTAACCTGTTCAAATAGTCTCTATCTTTTATAGGGATAAAACTTTTTATGTCACAGAGTGAATATTTTTTAAAACACCTTTTAGTACAGAGACAGAAATAAAGAATTAAAAGTATTGCAAATCCAGTGAAAAATGATCCAAAACTTGGTTCCTGAAAAATAGGATTAAATCTCACATAATGAAAACAAAGAAAGGCATCATCAAGTCCTGGAAGAGGTCCATGTGCTTTATCAGTACATATCATAAATAATCCCACTGAGTTTTCTAGATCTTAGAATATAATTGAAAAAATAGAGGTATTGAGAATATTACAGGGTTTAGTGTTTTGCAGTGAAAAATGATTTATAGGGCATTATATCTAAAAGAGATTTTCAATTTACTAATTTTCCTAAATATTAGTTAATTTTAGTATAGTTTTATAACAACTCAAATGTCTGAACAATGTTAACTACAGAACTGATTTTTTCAAGATCTTTAAAATATCCCAAATTTTTAATTAAATATTTGTATTCAGTTTTAAAATCATGGTTAAAGTACTTTAACATGTTACATACATACCTTACATGTGCAATTTTTAGAAATATCAAATTAGGTATATGATTTTGAAGAAAGAAATGATATAATGCATATGTTGACTTTTTTACTACACATACATCTAAGAAAGCAATATTCTGTTCTACCATTAAGAACTAATTGGTAAAAGCTCTATATTTTCCTATTGGCTAATTGTCTTCTAAGAATGAAAATAGTCACCTCTTAGGAATTTTCTAGGGCTTTCTTTCTCCAATACATTTGAAAACCTATCTTTTTTGTCATCAACTGTCTTCTGTGTAACTTATTTTAGTAAGTATAGAATTAGTTTTATTTACATTTATTTTGGAAAATTTTGCATTGATATGAAATTAAATTTGTAGCAAGTGATTAGATTATTTAAATTCTACAAGGGAATAAACTTACTGGGTATAATAACAATGTACTTTGCTTAGCTATCATCAAAATCTGTATTTCTCATGCTATTCTTATTTGTAGTTTAAGAGGCTATTATTATACATCTCGTTTTATCAAGATTTTAAAAATGAGAAGCACAAATTGAAATGTTGCCAAGAGAATTTCCTCAAAGGGGTCAAAGAAAATGAGCAATTATTTTTGAATGATTCAACATGAGAAGTATTCTCAACTTACATAGAGGTCACTATTAACAATATTATATTTTGAGGTAAATAACTGTGTTCATTGATGACTAACTTACATTCCTTCAGCACTAAAAGTAAACAATGTATACTTTACATATAAATATATATATAATTTCTTCTAATCTTAGATGTAACCCATATAGATGATTTTTAACATTTGCAACTTTCACAGTTTAGAGATTACAATACTTAAAAGCCTGGAGATTTCATAGCCAATTCATATAATTAAAGGTACATACTGTTTCTTAAAAAGCTTTAATTATATGGAACTCTCTGAGTTCAAGTGCAATCTGAGTTAACTTCATTTTTGGTTAATGTATGTACACATGACCCTACATTAAATTTTTATTCTTTTTTTTTTTTTTTTTTTTTTTTTTTTTGCAGCACTGGGGATTGAACTCACAACCTCGTGCCTGCTAGGGCAGGCACTTAAGGCACTGAGCCAAACTCCCGGCCCTGGTTTTTTGAGGCAGGGTCGCACTATGTAGCTCAGGCTAGCCTTGCGCTCACGTTGTAGCCCAAGCCGGCCTCGAACCCACAACGCTCCGCCTACCTCAGCCTCCCGAGTGCTGGGATTAAAGGCGTGCGCCACCACGCCCCGCTTAAATTTTTATTCTTATTCATCTAGTTAAATAATTTCTAGTACATACAGTTTTTAATTGATGCTAAATTATTTCCTAGGTTTTCATAAAAATCTTTATACTTTCCATGAAACATCGTTCATGAACATTTATTTTAGAAAATATGAAAACAATTTTAATATTATGATGTGTTAAGGAAGCAAATTCATCAAGGCTTTAAGAAATCATTTTGCAGAGTATACAGAAAAAAATGACATTACATCCTATTATTTGCAGGGAAATTCAATATCAGTTCACCATCATCTTCCCAACTGTACGACTTAATATTTGTTACATGGTGGAATGATTGTTGGTACTACACTCAATTTTTTTAGCTCCATTGTTGAACAGAAGCTAGTTCTAGGTGAAAACAAACATTTTTTAGCTTTTTACTCTGGCTTCTTTTTTTTTTTTTTTTTTTTTGTGACACCATGGATCCAACTTACAACCTCACACCTGTCAGGCAGGTGTGTGAACCGCTGAGCCAAACTCACAGTCCCTGGTTTCTTCTTTTGATGCTTCATTCCTCCTTAGAGTACTTCCCTGATAAAGTATATGTATAACAATCTCATTACACCCTGCTTCTAGGAAAATTCAATCTTCCTTGGTTTGCTCTTTTTTGTGGCATAAAGCCTTTTAAGTTTGGCTAAGATTTCTCATTGTGATTGTACTTTTCAGTTGCAGGTACAGACTATCAAAAAGACAAATACCACTCTGGGTTCAACTAATTGATCAGCTAACTTAAACTCTAGGTTAATTCAGAGAACACACTGAATAAAATGGAGAAAAGAAATCAGTCAGTAGCCTCAGAATTTGTACTTCTGGGACTTGGACATTCATGGAATAGTCAGACCTTACTCTTCATGGTATTTTTGATGCTTTATCTGATGATTCTATCTGGAAACGTTGCTGTCATGGTCTTAATCCTCTTGGATTCTCAACTCCATTCTCCTATGTACTTCTTGTTGGCCAATCTGTCATTTATTGATATGTGGCTTTCCTCAGTGACAACTCCTAAGATGATCACATACTTTCTCAGGGAGGGCAAGACCATTTCCTTTGGAGGATGCATGTGTCAGATCTTTGCCCATTTCATTGCAGTAAGTGAGAAGGTGTTGCTGGTGGTAATGGCCTATGATCACTATGTGGCCATCTGCAAACCACTGCACTACTCCACCATCATGAGTTTGCACAGGTGCACTGGGCTCATCATGACTGAATGGATTTCTGGTTTTGTGCATTCCATGAGTCAGCTAGTTGTGATTGTGGAACTGCCTTTCTGTGGACCCATGGAAATAGACAGTTTTTTTCTGTGATATACCACTGATAACTAAACTGGCCTGCATAGATTCCTATAATTTGGACATTTTAATAAACATAGACTGTGGACTTATGGCTGTAACCTGTTTTATTCTATTGCTGATCTCCTACACATACATTCTTCTCACTGTCTGCCAAAGCTCTAAGACAGGTGCTTCCAAGGCACTGTCCACCTGCACTGCCCACATCACAGTGGTGGTGATCTTCTTTGTGCCCTGCATCTTCATCTATGCATGGCCATTAAATATCACCTGGCTGGACAAATTTCTTGCTGTGTTTTACTCTGTCTTTACTTCTTTTCTAGATCCAACTATTTATACCCTGAGAAATAAAGAAATGAGAAATGCTATGAAGAAATTCAGAAGCTATTATATGCATTTCAAGGGAACTACATAAAGCTCAACAAACTTTTTGTAAGCACCTAAAAGTGACGATGCCCTGACTTTATAACTTAGGTAAAAATTAAAGCAATTTAGTTTTTATGTATAATTTATTCTAGCCAATACATGCATATTTATATTGTTATATGATACTATATTATAATGCAGGCATTTATGACTTACTAATAAGCCAGAAGAATACTGTGAATTTTTTTCTTAAAATCCAAGAAAAAAATGTTCCTTTTTACTGGAATAGTACCTAGTTTTATTTTGTTCTAATAACATAAAGAATGTAAAATCTGTTTTACAAACTTGTAAGTCCATTCTGAATGACAAAATTTTAATGAATTGCTCCTGAATATTTTGGTAACACCATTTTAAATACTACCTTTGTGCCTTTGAGACTCTCCCCAAAATTTCCATACATTGTTTGTTTAAAGGCATCTCCATGACTGTTCTGGGTTAGCTCAGTTTTCCATCAAAACATTAACAGTGTATAGAAAAACAAGCAAAAGAGAATTAGATATGAAGTAAAAGTGATAGCCTAAATAGGAAATACCATTGTAGTTAGTGTAAATGCTTTTACATTGAAAACTTTAAAATAAACACTACTTAATGCTGTTTTTAAATCTCATTCTTTTAGATTAAATTTTTTAATTTCTTGCTGCATTTTATACCACTGTCACCCCTATCTTAGATCCAATTATCTACACTTTGCAAAACAAAGGAAATTAAGCCTGTCATGAGGAAAATCTAGAGATTTTTGTGATTTCTAGAAAGGCGACTTAGATTGAAAAAAAAGTAGAGAACCACGATTTTTTCATATGTTTAGACACAGCTTTTAATATACAACTTTGCGAGACATATACAGGAAAGTAAACAGAACATAGAACACATAGCTCATATTTTCTCAAATATTTTTAATGTTTTATCACAGAAAGTGATAGGTAAAGATATTAACTTTATTTTTAATAGTGTTCATAATAACTTTCTTCACAGTATCAAAAACCGGGAAACAACTAAAATACCTATCAGTGGATGAGTAAAATTTCTTTATTAACAAAATGAAAACAATAATACATGATGACAGATCTTACAGACTTTATATTGAGGGAAGAATCCAGACAAAAAGGAGTTTGTCCTGCATGATTCCGTTTGTGTGAATTTCAACAGCAAGCAAAAAAATTTATGGTGAAAAAGCTAACATAGTTAACTCTGGGAAAGAGATTGACTTGAAACTGTCAAGAAGATGCTTGAAGTTTTTTGATTATGTCTTGGTGGGCACATTGGGATGTATGTGCGTATATATGTACATTTATTCACATATATGTGTATGTATATATATATATGAGAAAATTAACTGATCTGTATTCAATAAAGTGAGTGCATATATTGTGCATTGCTATTTTTTATACTTAAAGAAAAGTGCTAAAAAATCTGTAGAGGAATTTGAAATGATATTGTGCTTCCACTGATAAAATTCCCTTGAGTCAACAAAAGGTGAAAGTTGTTTTGACGTTACTGTTACCTTTTTGTTTGTGGTGCTAGCTACGAAAACATACACAACATGCTAAGCAAGAGCCCTCCCAGGAAGTAGTCATGGAAAATAGTATTCGCACCTGGCTCCCCATTACATGGCTGTAGTATAGCTTTCTTAATTTATTGGTTAATCAACATGTTTTTTGGTTTTCTTCTTTTTTGAAAGGTACATGTGGTTTTTTTAATTTAAAAAAGAAAAAACAATAAAACACTAATAGAATTTCATATCGAGACAATAGGAAATTAACAATGGTTAGTGGCCAGGGATACAGCTCAGCTGCCTAAGCACCTGCCTGGAAAGTGAAAGGTCCTGAGTTGGATCCTTGGCACCAAATAAAACAAAAGTTTACTATATTTTATATTGCTATCTTCATAGTAGTTGCTCAGATTACAAGATATATGCCTACAAAACTGATCATAAATATAAGCACTAACTCTTCTTTACAATGAACTAAAAGAAATTAGTAGTATATGTATCTTAGTTATCAGATTATATATACGCATATATATATATATATATATACATATATGCGTGTGTGTATATATTTTTCCTTTTCCTTTCCTTGTTTTCTCTCTATCCCCATCCCAGTTATTCTTTCCTTTTGAGCAGTTGCATTCCTTTTCATTATATCTATTGCAGAGTTTGGATCTTATTTATGCTTTCAGTTTCTTACACTAAAAGACAAAACAATGTTTACACATTAAAGTCTGATTTATGTCACTTATGATTATGGTCTGAAGTTGCATCCATTTATCTACAAAAGCCTCGAGTTTATCATTCTTTATAGCTGAGTAGTACTCCATTTTATAAAAATACCACACGTTTTTTGTCTATTCCTCAGTTGATGGGCATGTGGATTGTTTCCAAAGTCTACTGTTACAAGTTGTACTGCTATAAATATGGGTGCACATATATTGCTGTGGTAGGATATTTTTAATTCTTTTGGAAAAATACCCAGAACGGGATTAACTAAGTAGAATGGGAACTCGAATCCCAGTTTTTGAGGAATCTGCACACTGACTTACAGTAGTTATAACAGTACACACTTCCAACTGTGGAGAAGGGTTTGTTTTTCTCCACAGCCCTGGAAGCATTTGTAATTGGTTGATTGCTTGATGATAGTCATTCTCTCTGGGATGACATGGGCTCTCAGTGTTCTTTTAACTTTCATTTCTTGAAAGACCAGTGATGTTGAACATTTTTAAATATATTTATTTGCCATTTGTATTTCTTTATCTGAGAAGTGTGTGTTCATCTCAGATGCTCATTTTTGGATTGGGCTCTCTGAATTTGGGAGTCCTGATATTTTTCAATTCTTCATAAGTTCTACATATACATCCTTTGTCTGAGGGACACTTGGCTAATTTTTTTTGCAATTGATGTTTTTCTTTTCACTCTGTTGGTGATTTCTATTGATGTGCAAAACTTTTTAATAAGATGAGATCCCAATTGATTCTTTGAAGTACTTCTTGTGCAGTTTGGCTTTTGTTCATGAATTCTCTGCCAATCCCTATGACTTAAAGATTTCTACATACTTTCTCTTCCAGGAAATTTAGTGTTTCTTAGCTAATATTGAGTTCTTTGATGTATTTTGACTTTATAATTTCAAGTTAGGGATTGTGATGTGTCTTGCCTTCCCTTTGTTGCCTAGGATTGTTTTTGCTGTTCTAGATTTCTTCTATTTCCAAATGAATTTTAGGAATGATTTCTCTAGATCTGTGAGGTATGCTAATGCTATTTTGATTGGTATTGCTTTATATCTGTATAACAGTTTTTGAAGTATTGTCATGTTCACAATGTTGATTCTTCCTATTCATGAGCAAGGGATATCTTTCCATTTTTCTGATATCCTCTTTAATCTCTTTTTTCAGAATACTGCAATTTTCATTGCATAGATCTTTTAATTTATTTGTTAGACTCATTGCTAAGTATTTCCTTTTTTTTTTTAGATGTTCTTGTGAAGGAAGTGGTTTCCCTAATTGCTCTCTCAGTAGGTTTGTTGTTTGCATACAGGAGTGCTCTTGATTTTTGAGTGTTAAATGTGTATCTACCTATGCTATTGAATTTAATATTACATCTAGAAGTCTCTTGCTGGGGTTTTTGCATTTGTCTATGTAGATTATCATGTCAACTGTAAATAAGGCTAATTTCACTTTTTCCTTTCATATCCCTTATTGCTTTTATTTTTTTCTCTTGTCTAATTGCCCTGGCTAATATTTCCAGAAATATATTGAATAGAAGTGGTGGTAGGGGATATTCTTTTCTTGTTTGTGATATTAGAGTGAAAGCTTTCAGTTTTTCTTCATTTAGTATGATGTTGGATGTTAGTTTCATGTATATATATATATACATGAGAGATATATTTTTGGGTATAGTGCTTGCTTCACCTTCGTGAATCCCTGGGTTTGATTACCAGTCCTGCAAAAAAAAGTGAAAATATTCTGTAAGTGTTTTAAACATAAATTATTTTCTTTTCTTTTATAATTATACATCAAATGGACCAAAATTGAATTATAAGAACAACAAATGCTCTTTAAAAATTTTAAATTGAGAAGAGGTGATGTATGTAGTTTCTGTTTTGCTTAATATGGGAACAAAATTCAAGAAAATGTTAGAATACAGTTTTATCATTCTTAGCTTCCTGTTCTATGTCACTGTACTCTCTGTAGTATGTCAACACTTTTATAATAAAATCTGCAAATTATAAATGATTAAAGAAGACAGAGATGTATATTAAATTTCTTCATGTAATGTAGTCTTATGGTTTCTTTAAAGGATTAAAAAATAAATTGTTTGCAATATTGTTTATTTATTACATGACATTGCACAATGCAAAAAGTATTACTTTTTTACAAACAATTGGAGTAACGCCTATTACCACAGCAAATTACTATAATGTTGTAATCCATATTCTTATGTGATCTTGCAGTAATTTTTGTTTTTGGACTGGAGATCAAACTCACAACCTTGCCCCTGCTTAGGTCACTGAGCTATTAGGCCCTATTTTTAAAGACAGGGTCTCACAATGCAGTTCAGGCTTGCCTTGAACTTACTTTGTAGCCCAAGCTGGTCTCGAACTCACAATGATCCTCCTGCCTAAGACTCCTGAGTGCTGGGATTAAAGGCATGTGCCACCATGCCCGGCTTTGATCTTTCAGTGTTAATTGTAAATTTAGGCACATACCAGGACGTGCCCAGAATTAAAGCTGTAACAGTCAGCTATTTGACTATTTGTGTCTGACCTGAAACCAAAACTTTTCCTTAGGGGCATAGCAATTCACCCACTTAGTTGCAATCACTATATATTTAAAGTGTATTAATTACTACCCAATGTGCTCATTATTTTCATTTCTTCATGTATTTTGCAGTATAATCTGAGTGTTGTGGAAAATCCTGTATGTGTGCAGACTGATAAATCACATGGTCATTAACTTATTACTTCATTCACAGTGCTATAAAATAAATTCCTTGATCTAAAGTAATTTTGTACTGAATTTCACTATAGTGAATAAGTCATTGCTTAAATCTATAGATGAAAGCTATGGTACAAACTGAAGTAATGCAATGATAAAAAACTCATATCGATCATATGTGTTCACTCCATATTATTGTTGATACATTGTGTCAAATTGAGAAGTTTAGAATTTTATTTATTATTATTATTATTGTTGTTGTTGTTGTTGTTGTGGCACCAGGGATTGAACTCACAACCCCGCACTTGCCAGGCAGACACTTAAACCACTGAGCGTAAACTCCCGGCAAGAAGTTTAGAATTCTAACTGACAGACTCAGCAGCCAGCTGGGATCCTTACTTTATCCTCATCCTGTGCAAGAGAAAGGTACAGAGATTTTGTGAGTACTACATTCGCCCTGGGGAGTGACCTCTGTATAATACAAGAGAGGAGAAGAGGCTTGTTCCACCCTTTTGCTCTGGCTGCTGCCTTAAAGTATTGCCCCAGTCCCAGCCACCCTGCCTTGCAGTCAGCTGATTATGGACTGAAACCTCCAAAAACTCTAAGCAAAATAAACCTTTCCTTCCCTAATTTTGGGTGTTGGATATTTTGTCCCAGCAATGAGAGAAAAGTAACCAAGACACTCCATTTAGATAAATTTTTATTTTTTTCCATGCTACAAGAAACCCATCATGATCAATCTGTGGTAAGAGATGCATCAATGTATTAAAGCAAATTAATGGGTTAGACCTAGAGTCTTATCAGGCCTAATAGCCAGGTCATGCTTTGTGAAGAACCCATGTTGTTTACCAACATCTAATACCTGACTCCAGTAATTTTACTTAGATCAAGTTCTTAGCTGTTTATGTGATCATTAACATTTCCTCTGTAATGGAGGCAATTGGCAAGTATTCACCAGAGATTCCTGTGTTTTCACAATATGTTTTCATTGTAAGAGCTGTATTCTTATCAGGCTTCTTTGCCACCTATCTTGCAGCTCATCTTCTGATTCTGGGATGCCTAATCAAATCTTTAGCAACCATTAATGAATCAATATGAACCCATACTTACTTCAAGCCAATTTGAAGAATGAAATGCACTGATTAAATTTCTTCCCAATGGATAATTTCTCCACACCAATGTCCTCACAGCCACTAATATAATACTATAGCTATCACTTTATCGTATTACTTCACTTTGTGATAATCTGAGACTGGAGAGTATTGATTTTTTTAATTTTTACTTGCTTTTAATTGCTGACCTTAAATCATTAGTGATTGCAATCAGTAAAAAAAATCTGTAAATCTGGGTCTGAGAATTTACTTATCACTCCACAAAGGAAATTTTCTCCTGGTTCGAAATATATAGTAAAGGACAAGAGGTAAACCAGTAGAGGTGGTGAAGAATAGAGTTGAAGTAAATTAATGAAAATTTATTATTTCTTGGATGTACATAATTTGATCTCTTCCATACCATTTCCACTGAATAATATAATAATATATTTGTATCTGAATTTTACAATTTGGAAAGTAATATTGTATGCACATCATAACATGGATGTTAGGTCACACAATTACTTGATGGACAAGGTGATACATTCAGTTTGCAGCATATCCCAATAGAATGCTAATGAATGAAATTTTTTTAAAAAGGAATTTTATCTCTCATCATAAGTTCAATACATCTCAAATACTTCCTTTTTCCTGATAATTAAGTACAAAAAGAATAGGAATGTCAATGCAGGAGGACAACATGATGTTTTAGGACGTCAAAATAATTAATATATTTGAAATTATGATAAATGAGAACATTATACTATATCATTATATCCCAATAAGTTTTTTATAGGTACACATATATACTTTTTGATAGTTGTTAATAGGTTAATTCTTTCAACAAGTAATCTAAAGAGTCAAGTAATATATGCTTTCACAAGAAAATCATGTTATATCACCAATTCTATTAATTTAACCTCATCAAAGTCTTTTGAAAATAATATAGTATTTATAACATTTGTGTTTCTTGACAATGTTTTTCTAATGTCCTATACATTATTTTTTGTTATAAAATAAAAAAGAAAAATATTTTAACATCATTAAACTATTTTAATATACTCTCAAGAAGAATTATTTGTCAAAGAGGTTAATAACATTCCATCAATCCTTGCAACATAAATAATGCAGAATGAGGATTTTGCGATTTTTCCCAAATTATTGATGCTATAAATTATCCAAAAGAGAAAGAAAAGCTTACACACTAGATCCTTTTATTCCTGCTTTTCCTAGACTTTCTCCCATGTTTTATGGGGCTCTGTACTGTTTGTGTCACATTTAGAGTACTACATTTACTACATAGAATCTAAATTCCAGTAAGGAGAGTGGTGAAATTTAGAGTCAAGTACTAACTCATAGTGATAAGTACGTAGTTAAATTCAGAATATTCTACTAAAGTAAGTATGCATAGTAGTATAAATCACATTTTAAAATAGTATAAAGATTTAAAGACAGAAGTTTCATTATAATTATTTTTAAATAAAAATTTAAAAATAAAATAAATCTTGACTTCTAATGCTTACAGTGTGGGAATGAGGTATAAATGAAATTTATCAGTTTGAAATAAAATGTTACCACCATCAGATTTTTTTGGCAAGGCTCATAATAAATGCAACGCAATAAACTTACAAAAGATGAATACAAAGAAATCACTATCTACTACTGTAGAAAAGTCATCAAATCAGAATGAAGACAGGAAAAAATGAAGAAAGGGACAAGAGAACTACAAAAGTGTCAAAACACAACTAATTAAATTGCAATATTAAATGTTTATCTATTGATGATTACTTTAAAAGTAATCATTTAATGTACAAAATTATCGGTTAAAAACCACGGAATGAATAAATGAATGTACTATAGTTTGTATCTTGATGCCCTTCAAATCTTCATATGCCCAAAAATGCCTTGGAGCCAACTGACTATGGACCGAAACCTCACAAACTGTGAGTTGAAATGAACATTTCCTCTTTTAACTCATGGGTGTCAGGTTCTGTATGTCAGCAATGAAAAAGTAACTAAGGCAGAAAGTGAAAGAAGAATCGATTATATGTGGCCCACAAGAAACTCACTTTAAATTTAAGGACATATAGGTTGATGCAAAACTGAAGGAAAAACTGTAGTCCATGTAAATGGAAACCAAGGAGATCAGGGATAAATATACTTACATCAGGCAAAATGGAAAAAAGAAAGGAGGTCTTTCTTTTGAAGTGCATATGGAGCATTCTTCAAGAGGATTCCTTTTTTAGGGTGAGGTAGGACAGAAGAAATAAAAACTAATGATAGCATATTTCCTCCCTCCATCTTATTTGGTTCTGTATTCTTACAATTTTAAAATCAAATTTACCAGTACATTTTACTTAAAAAGTCCTTTGTAAAAAGAGAAACTTTCTTAACAGCACACAATATTTTATAATTAAAACATTGTTCAAAGTTATGTTATACTAAAATGGGATTTGCAATGTATTTCAAATAGAATAAGAACCAGGTAATTCTATCATGCCAATGTTATGATACTTAAGTTAAATTTCTATGTTTATTTTTTATTTTAAAGTTTCCTCATAAAACTTTGTGACTGTATTTGTTAGCATTCTAAATTAATTTCTAAGACTACCATAATTAGTTAAAAAAATCAAAGAAAAATAGCCTTTCTCTGACCATATTACATATTTCAGTAAGCTAACTATTCAGAAAAGATTAGGAAGTGAAATCTACTGCTTCCAATTCAATACTGGTATACCTGATCTACTGGGTGTTCAACATTTAAGGTTAAACAAGATAACTGGGATAAAAAGAAACCAATGTTTTATCCCTTGCCTTCCAAAGTCAGCCAGAACTCAGAATATGATGGGACACTTCCAAAGAAAACTTTAACTCTTGTTAATCATCCAATCTCCCCAAAAGAGAGATTTTGTGGCCCCAAAGGACAAGAATCAATCAATATATATTGTGTTTAAAGGAGGGTCACTAAATAGAGGGTTGGCCCCATGTATCCAAGTGAACTCACAAAATCAAAAAAGACCATGACCCATTCTCTACCAGAAGGTGACACAACCAGTAAAGAAAAAGCTAAAAGAGCTAAGAGACACTATCCATGGTGCCAAAAGTAATGACTGAAGAAACTATACCCATATAAATATAGAAAAAAATTTTTGATTAACAGGTTAAAATTTGACTTAGTCTTAGACACTCAACAAGAAAGTATAACAAAGTTATATAACTAGAGGAAATAATAGCAATATTGAAGTAAAATGTCATCTAAGTATAAAAAAAGAGCTCCAAATAATACACCAGCCCCTCCAGCAGTCTCCAGTTACACCTGTAACTAATAACAATAGAAAGTTTAGAGTTCCAATCTAAATTCAAAGTGAGACAATTTAATTTTTTCTTAATCCTTATACCATTCTCTAGTGGAAGAACAAATATTTTCCTTTATTAGGCATAGCAGTATACTGAAAAATATTAAGAAACACAAGCTAAACTTGGGGACAATTGCCCAATTTTAGTGCACTTATGCTATGTGGTAGATATTTCCTTTATATGAAGATGATTTGATAAAGCTTTAAAATTGTACAGAACACTCACAAAAAGTAGTCATAATTTTAAAGCTTTCTACCAGGTCTAATGTCTCTTAATTATCAAAAATGAAACTTCATCAAAAGGGCCTTGGGAAAAAAATTTTTGGTTACAATACTCAGACATAAAAATAAACATTTCATGAACAAAGAAAACTGTACAGGAAATAATATGAATAATAAAAAGCTGGAATCTAATCCTATTGAAAAGCTTTTGCACAACAAAATAAATCACTGGCCAAGTGAAAAGACAACCCACAAAATGGGAAAAAATTTTAGACTTCAGACAAAGGACTTATATTTAGAACATATAAAGAATTGAAAAATATCAGACCCCCCAAATTTAAAGATTCAGTCCAAAAATGGTCATCTGAGATGGTTACACACTTTTCAGAAAAAGAAATACAAATGAAAAATAAAATATGAAAAAATCTTCAACATCACTGATCATTTGAGAGGTGCAAATGAAAACAACTTGGAAATTCCATCTTATAAGAATGGCTATCATCAAAAAAATCAACCAATAACAAATGCTGGGAGAGCTGTGAGGAAAAAGGAACACTTCTCTATTGTTGGTGGGAGTGCTGACTGGTACAACCACTGTGGATATCAGGATAAATATTTCTCAAAAAGTAAGAATTAGAGGTCCCATTTGACTCAACTCAATTAAAAGCATCATGCCATAGTGATATAGGTGCACCCATGTTTATAGCAGCAGCACAATAATTAATAGCTAAACCTTGGAAACAGCTCAGATACTCATCAACTGAAGGATGGATGAAGAAGGTATGCTTTTATATAGTGGAGTATCACTCAGTCATAAAGAAGGATGTTTGATGCTTTTCTAGGTAAATGGATACAACTTGAGACCATACCCTTAATTGAAGTAAATCAGACTCATAGGAGTAAACATCACATTGACTCTCTAGTGTGAGAAAGTGAAAGAGTAAGTAAGAACCAAAATTGTGCAATAGATATTGTGAAATAGGAAGAAATTGTTCAAAAGGAAAGAAGAAATAGGGAGGACAAAGGGGGAAAGGAAGTAAAAGGAAAGGAAAAAAACAATTTTAAAAAAGATAAAATGGAAACAAAGCTTTGTAAATAGGGGAAGTTGGGCTGAAGGGAGGAGAGGGGATTGGGGAAAAAAAGAGGAATTGAAACATATCATATATAGGTATAAATTACCTGTGATTAATATGATCATTATGTATATCTAAAACATACCAGTAAACTTAATTAACAGAAAAATACAGATTCTGATCTACCTCAGAATCCTAAGACTCACATAATAAAAGATAACCATTGATTCAAAGATAAGTATATTTAGGTTTAGGACTGTGGCTAAAATCTACCATGGGACAATATACCTAACTAAGGTGCCTTTGTTAGGGAAAAAACACATTTGTGATAAACAAAGACAAAATGTGAAATAGACCCAGGCCTCTAATCACACTATTGTGTTAAGAGATACTAGCTTGTTTGCTACTGAGTAGAGGAAAGAACTAGAATAAGATTGCCAGGTCCAAACAGTACCCAGTAGCTCTGTGGCACAAACCTATGACCTTGGTCATCACCAAGGTGGATAAGGAGATGTATATTATTACGGCACCCATGGCTCCAAGAAAATAGGGTTAAAACCACTGATCAACCAGTTAGCCTCTCGGTTTTACAGCATTGATGATAGATCAGTTTTTCACTGATATGATTATTTAGATCCAATATTTACTGCCAAATAAGACTTAAAGATGTAATGAGACACATAACTCTCTTACTATACATAAAAGGCCCTCTTCAAAGTATATCTGATTACTAAATTCAAAAGCAAAATGTTGAGAAAATCATTCCAGAAAATCAAATGGCCCAAAGTATTATAATAGCAGCACCAGGTGAAACCTGTGCCATTACCAAAACACAATGATGTGTGTACATTCTTAACAATTCTGCAAATGTGTCTTCAATATTACAAAGTCCGCCTTCACAGATTAGTGCAGTGTCAGACTCCACCATAAGTTTCAATGACAGGCTAGAATCCTGGTTCTCTGAAACAACATGGGTGGGAAAAATGTCTCAATACTCTGGCTATGATATTGTTCATCAGAATTTTTTTAAGTTCTTTTATCCATTGTTGTTGTGGACTAACATATCATGTGCCTTTTTTTTATCCTATTTTTCCACTAACAAAAGATGACATTTCTTCAAAATACAAAACCTGATATTACTGTTCCCTCAAGATCATCAAGACAAACATTTTGGTCCGTGGATAGGCAAATTCAATGCCCCTTCTCAGCTTGAAGCAGCTACTTGAAGACCCAATGCTGGGCATTCTATACACCTTAAGATAAA
This sequence comes from Dasyprocta punctata, assembly GCA_004363535.1. NCBI lineage: Eukaryota > Metazoa > Chordata > Mammalia > Rodentia > Dasyproctidae > Dasyprocta > Dasyprocta punctata. Next base: position 26,252 of record RJWM01016176.1, on the reverse strand, counting down.
GGGAACAACATTGCAGTGGAGGAAATGTGGTAGGATAGAGGAAATAAAGCTAGTAAAAAGGAGACAAGAAACTCGAGAGTTTAAAATTGCACTTAACTGTACAATTGAAAACACAAAAGTTACTCAAGCCTTTTGTCTTCCAGGAAACTCACTCAAAAAAAAATTCCAAAGGTCTTAAAGACCATGTGTAATCCTGTAAATCTGGGAACTGGACTTGTCCTTTTCACCTATAAATTGCACTTCCACCATCCATAGAAAGCAGAGATATTAGTGTAGAGCATATTACGACTTTAAGCACATTAGATGTCTTATATTCATGACACAATCTGCCAGATGGCTAATGACAGCCTGGATAACTCATCATGAAGATGTCCCTACAATAAGCTCAACTCTGGCTCATGATGCATCTCATTTTTCTGACTGCCAACACTCCACTCTTCAGTGTGTCCTAAAATCTCTAATAAATGCTTCCTATATCTCTTATTAATGCATCCTGAAAACTCTTTCCCTGAGATGAGAATCAGTGAACCTGCAAACTTACTGCACAATGGTGGAGTAGGTTCCTTATTTCAGAATTGGAGAACCTAACACCCAGCCAGTGACACAATCACAGACCAAGGTTTTAAATATTGAAAAAGATTGAAAGCATGATAAGTGCCTCTTGTGAACTACAGTAGTCGATTTTTAAATCATCTATTAATAAGAGAAGAACATCTGGAGAGTTCCAGATGTTAAAATTAAACTTCATAGAACCAACCATCCAATAAAACAAAGAAAAATCGAAAGAAGAATTTTAAAACATTGAGAATGATGAAAAATACAGTATATCAACTCTTATGGAATGAAGCAAAGAAAAAAAGGTCTGCTTTGGAATTTCTTAGTACAAATGTTGGTATTAAGAAAATGGATAATCTTAAATAAACAACCACAGTTTATATATAAATGAATGAGAAAAAAACACAATATCTCCAAAGTTAACTAACAGTAGGAAATAACAATTATTAGAGTAAAATCAAACGAAAAGTCTCGCAAAAACTAATGCATACTGTTTAGAGAAGGTAAAGAATTGTTTCCCTAACCTTAAACTAACCAAAAAAAGAGATGATTCAGAAAAATCACATATAAACTAAGCAAGGCATAGCAACTGATATGACACAAACATATTGAATCTGATTGCTATGAAATACTAATCATAATAGGTAAGCAATGGATGAATCAGTTACTAAAATGTGAAACACAGTGAAATACCTGCAAGTTTTTATAGAGGAAAGAGTATTTTCAGTATGCCAAAACATAGATATATGGATGAACATGACAAAGGTGAACATTTACTGCATACATTCAGACAATGGTACCTGAAATTTAACCCAAGTCTTGCAAAAATATATACATAATTTATTAAAAAATCTGAGATAATACGTATAGAATTCCTGGTAAAGACATAATTTCTCAGATAAGTCCTGCTAGCTGTGTGCCTTTCAAAATGTGCCTGAATATGCATATAGCCTACAGTGAAGACCAAACAACATATTGGTTGAAATCATTGATACAAATGCCTAACCACTCGATAGCTGACAGTTTATATCAAACAATAGGGATTTCAGTGACTCTTTACTAAATGAACCACAGGCTCTACAGAATTAGGCAAAAAGAAACTACATAAACAGCAACAACAAGAATAAAATAACAAACAATAAACACAGACAAGAGCAGGGAAATTTAATGCCCAAAGTTATCACTTATTTTTAAAGTATTTAATTTTTTAACAAAAAGTTATAAGCATATCATAGAAACAGAAAAATATGGCTTACAAAATGGAAAATAAAAACTAATCAGTAGAAATTACCCTCCTCCAAGAGGCCTATATATACAAGCCAGGAGTTCTAGTCATTTTTTATCACTCAACATATGCAGCTTAAAGGATGTTTTTGCTCAGTTTCAGAGTTTCAGTTTAGGGTCAGCAGTTTCAAACACAGGAAATATGGTTACACAGGCCTAAACATAAGGAAGCTGTTCAGAGAACAGAGGCAGAAAACAGACAAGAGAGAAGACAGGGAAATATATCCTTGCAGGTCATACCCCAATGACCATCATCTTCTAACCAGCCTCCATCTCCTACAGTGCATTCAGCTATTAATCAATCAGTGCATTATATCTCCATGTTCCAATAACTTTCAAACACTCCATCTCTGAATACACAGGGCTAGGGTGGGTTAATTTTAATGTAAAATATAATATGCAGTCAGATGAATGGCCCAACAAATTCTACCAAATTTTTAAACAGCAATTAATATAAAGGTTTCATAAAATGGCCCTCCAAGTGGAAGATTTAAAAATTACCTTCTCATTCTATGGGTATCCTTGACATCAAAAACAGCCAAATATATCATAATAACAAAACAATATGCCATTATAGTTATGTGTGCAAAATTACTCAACATACCACTAATCATATGATGTAGTCCTCACACCCAAAAGATTATGCGAAGTGGGACTACTACAAAAAGTAAAAGCTTACATTAACATAAAATGTAATGAATACCTTCTTCATGAAAATAAAATAATATATAAAATACTAAAAGATCACAAGGATACAATGGACCCTTTTGACAAGGTTCAGAACTCTTTTCTTACAAAAGCACTCAACAAATTCTTATCCTGAGAAAGATAAAAATTTAAAAATTTAAAATAAAGTGACCCTGCTATTTATTACAGCATAAGGTAATATAAAGGTCATAATGCATTCATCAAGTGAGATAATCAACATACAGAAAAAAAAGACTGGATGATATCTTTTACATGTAGAATATTTAAAAAAAACAGTTGAATGTGAGATCCAATCTAAAAGAAACTAGAGTAAAATTGATAAAGCAAAATACATACTTTCACACATATGGATGATTGGATTTTGATGGTAAGAGTGACAAGACAGTTTGTTGAGTAAAAGATATGTTTTTCAATTAATGGTTCTAAGAAAAGAGGAAATTCGCATACAAAAGAATAATTTTGGACTTCTAAACTACACCATTAATAAAAATTAAAGCCAAATGAGCATAGATAGACGTGATTTCATTGTGTCCCACAGGTTCCAGTAATTTGTATTTGCATTTTCGTTCGATTGTAGATATTGTTTAATTTCTTCTTTAAGTTCTTCTGTGAACCATTGATTGTTTGGAAGAGCATTATTTAATTTCCATGTGTTTATGGAGTTCTTGTGGGGATTTTTGTCATTGATTTCCAATTTTATTCGCTGTGGTCAGATAATATGCATGGAATTATTTCAATTACTTTGCATTTACTTAAGCATATTCTGTGGGCTAGTATATAAGCTACTTTAGACAATGAACCATGTGCAGCTAAGAAGAATGTGTATTCTGATGTCATTGGGTGGAAAACTCAGCACATATCTACTAGGTCCATTTGTTCAGAAGTTTGATTCTGTTCTGTTATTTCTTTTCTGATTTTTTGTTTGGTTGATCTGTCTTTTTGTGACAATGGAGTGTAAAGATCCCCTGTTATAACTGTTTTATTGTTTACTAGGTTTTTCATATCTATTAAGATTGGTCTTACATAGTTGGGTACTCCCATATTTGGTAGATACATTTATGATTGTAATCTCTTCCTCTTGAAGTCTTACCCTAACAAGTATGTAGTGACCTTTTTTATCTCTTTTGATCATTCTTGGTATGAAGTTCACATGGTCTGCAAACAAAATAGCTATGCTTCTTTTTTCTGGGTTCCTGTTGTATCGGGGACCCGTCCTAAATCCCCAATCTTCCGAACGAGTGTACAGTGAGGGCTTAAATAAATGAGACAAGTGGTATGATTTTAGGGCTCCAGGAGGATCAAAGCCCCTGCAGAGTTCTTGACTCTGCAGCTATCATGAGGGCTAAGACAAAGAGTTTCTCTGGATCACCCGTATATATTTTCAAACAGACAAAGAGAGAGGATACTGAGGGAGGTGTGAGGGTGGTGCTGGAACTGAGCAGGACTTTGGACATTTCCAAGTAGGAAGGAATGCCAGAAAAGGAGAACTATTTTATCTCCAAAATGGCCTTTGTGATGGGACTGAAATACCCTGCAGAGTAAGATGCCTGCAGGGCAGTCTCTATTAACATAATTAATTATGGAGCCAATATGTCCTCAGCTGCGACCTTCTTTACCTTGCCTTTTGAGGTATCTCTGACCTCATTGGCCACTACAGGCCTCAGTCAGGACCAGTGATTCATAGAATTTCCTTACTATGAATCAGCTCCCATTGCCAGGCAAGGGGCCTAGGCCTAGGACAGGCTCACAGATAAATAAAATGTCAATTAGTAAATTTTAAATCCTACTCACAACTGCTTCATAGTGGTCTCCAACACTGTTGCATGGAGTACTGTCTTCCACCCTTTGATTTTTAGTCTTCTAATTTCCTTTTGAGTTAGATGTGTTTCTTGTACACAGCATATTATTGGATTTTGTTTGTTATCCCACTCTGCTAGTCTGTTTCTTTTTTTGGTGAGTTGAGACCAGTTACATTGATTGATATAACTGATATGTACTGACTTTCTGTTATGGTATCTTTCTGTTATTGGTTTCATACATTTTCCATTTGTTTGCCTTGCTTAGTGGCTTCCTTTTGCTGTCATTCTTAGGATTGAAACTACCTTTATCTCTTTCTATTGTCTTTCAGTACTCTTTGCAGTGTTGGTTTGGTGGCCATAAATTTCTTCTGTTGTTCTTTGTCATGGAAGTATCTTATGTCTCCATCAATTTTTAAAGATAGTTTTGCAGAATACATCAATCTGGGTCAAAAACCATTTTCTTTCAGGATTTGAAATACTTCACTCCAAGTTCTTCTTGACTTGAAGCTTTATGTTGAGAAGTCTGCCGTAATTTTGATGGGTTTTCTCTGACAGCTTTTAGTATTCTGATTTTGTGCCGAATTTCTGATGCCCTAATGTTGGGGTGAGGATTTATTTTGGTTATGGTTAATTGGGGTTCTGTGTGCCTCACTTATATGTATATCAGATTCTCTTTCCATGTTTGGAATATTTTCTGCTAGTATTTCTGCAAAGTCTTCTCAGGTCATTCGTATTGACCCCTGCTTTTTCATTGACACTATCAATCTTACATTATCTCTCTTGGCATCATCTTGCAGGTGTTGAATTGTTTCCTGGTTCCTTGTTATTTTTAAGAGACCTTTTCTTTCATGATCATAAGCTTCAAGGCTGTCTTCAAGGTCTGAGAGTCTGTCTTCAACTTCATTCAAGTGGTTTGTCAACTTTCAATGGAAATTTTAATTTCCTGAATTTCCCTTTAAATTGTTTCATGCATTCTATTTGTGTCTTATTTTGTTCATTCAGTTTCCATCATTTTCTTATGTTCTTCTGTTTTTTTATCTTCATCTTCTTTAGATACACACAGCATTTCTTTCTTAATGTTTGTCATTTCATTTGTTATCTGAGAGATTATTTCTGATCTCATTTCCTCTATAGCTTCATGGAGTTGTTTCTTTACTTTAGTTGCTATCATTTCAGAAACTTCAGTTTTGTGGCTTCCAGTGTCTTCCATTTCAGTGTCTCTTGGGCTTGTTCTTAGTCAGCTGAAGGAGTGAGACTGCATCTTGCTCTTTCAATTTGTCATTTTCCTCTGGGACCTGTGTGACTGGTCAGACAGCCTTCCAATGGATTGTGCTGGAACACCGCTTTGGGGAAAGCTTCAATCCTTCAATATCCCTGTGGCTAAGCAGGACGAACCCCCCCCCAGACTATGGTCCTGGATCCTTGTGTTCTGTGGCCTGTGAGGCTGACCCTGATGTACTTTTTGAGTTGCTCTGGGATGCTGAGCTAGACAAAGCTTGCATTCTCCCTGTTGCTAGCAGGGGCACACCCCTGGAGCTTTTCACTGAGGCCTAGAAGCTGGCTGCATAGAGTTCAGAACCTCCGCAATGGAGGTGGCTAGCAGAGACAAATCACCAGGGTGTGTTTGGGGCCTTGTGTCTGGCTGGGTGGAGTTCAGAATCTCTAGGATCTAGGCAGATTGGCGGAGCACACTCCTGAGTGTGACATCACTGGGACCTTGCATTTGGCTATGAGGTGTTCAGAGCCTTTGGAACATGGGGTTAGCCAGAGTGCGCCCCCAGCATATGGTGCTGGGGCCTTTCTCCTGGCTGGGCAGAGTTCACAACATCCACGGCCTGCTGTGTGACCTGGCTGCGTCCCTAAACTATGGAGCTGGGACCTTGTCCTCTAATGGGCAGAGCTCAAATTCTCCAAGGCCCTGTTGCTATGCTGGCCACTCCCTAATGAGTGACTCTGGGACTCTGGGCTGGGCTGGGCTCAGTACCTCTGTGTTCTGTGAGGCTGGTTGGACGTTCCCCTGATGGATTGCACTGGGACACTGGGCTGGGCAGAGTTGGGATCCTCTGTGCAGCTAGGGAGGACTCACTCCCAAAGTGTGGTGCTCAGACCTTCTGCCTGGCTGGGTGGAGTTCAGAATCTCTGTGACCCAGGTGGCTAGGCAAAGTGCACCCTGGAGTGTGGCACCACTGGGACCTTGGTCTGGCTGTGAGCCCTACAATTCTTAAAGTAAAGCATAGAAGTGAATCTTTATGATCCTTGGATAAGTTATAATTTCTTATGAACAACACCAAAAATACCAGCAGCAAAAAAAACATTAATACATAATTTTTACAATAGTGCAAGAAAATAATTTTATACTGAAAATGACATAAAAGTGAAAAGGCAATGCACAGAGACATTGATAAAACATGCCTTTGATAAGTGACATGTATCCAAAATACATAAAGAACTGTAATACATGTATAATAAGAAATGATACCAAATTATTAAATAGACAAGTCTTCAAAGATTTATACAAAAACCCTGTAAATTCATGCAGAGATCCTCAAAACAAATTGTTCACTAGAGAAATGCCAAATCAAAATCACAATAAGATATCTCTTTAGTAGAACAATTATTGCCCAAAACACACAGGAACAGGGATCAATGAGGACATGATTAAAGCAGACACTAGTATATTACTGATGGAGTATAATATTGTGCAACTACTTTAATGTTATACAACATTTTTGTAATCCCCAAATATTAAAGAGTTGTCATATGACCTAAGATTTTCAAATACATAACAAAAAAATGAAAATATATGCTCCCATAATAACATATATGAATGTGCATTGCAGTTTTCATCATAAATACTTAGATGTAAGAACTATTCAATTACTTAATAGATGATGAATAAATGAAACCTATCCATAAAACAGAATATTATTTGCCAATAAAATTAGCTAATACATACATGTGCCAAAACTTGAATGATCTTGGAAACCCCAGGCCAGTTGAACGGACTTCATCAGAAGACTACATATTGCCTGATTCTATTTATATAAATCATTTCAAATGGACAAATCCATTTGGAAAGAGGCAAAGCAAATTAATAGTTGCCTTGTGCTATGAGAATGGGGAAAGATGTCTTTTTAAACAGGCTTATTTTATTAGACTAGTGTTTTTAGAATTCATATACATTGTAGCATGAAACAATTTCTGCCAAATAAAATTCCATTGTATATATGCACCATATTAGGAACATCTGTGAAAAGTATGGGTCCTCTTTTGATAATATTAAAATAGTATAAAATCAAATTGTCACATTTGGTGAACAACACTAAATATATAAACACTGTCTAGGTGAACATGCACATGGGTGAATTTTATAATATGTCAATTCTATACCAATAAAGCTGTAAAAAAAATGAAATTCTAGGGGAACACACATGATTCTGTCAATTTATGAAAGCTATTTCTTGCAACTACTTTTTGTAATAGTTTCTTTACTTCCTTGTCAGATATATGAGGTCCCAGGCATTTTGTTGAGACTTTGGTTGTCATGGATAGGAAGTGATGCCAGAAAAATAGGGTCATCTGTTGCCTTGAAGGAGAGAAGCCTTCGAGCATCTTTGAGGAAGGAGAGCTTCTAACTTCATGATCAGAGGGAATCTGTAAAGTCAAAACAATCAGAGGCATACTTCCAGTTGCACCCTTAGCATATTTAAGTTATTTAGATTTTTTTGTCAGTGCTAGAACCTTAGAATTATTCATATGTCTTCATTATGCAATTACATATTTCTGAAACTGTGTAGCTCAATTAGATATTCAATCTACTACTAGTACATACCTCTTCACTGCAAGACTAAGGGTCTCTTTGTAAACTACCAAAGAGTTCCTTAATCTCTTCCAATAAATTTTTAACTATTATACCTGTCTTTGGCCTTATGCATCATAGTTTTCCTCTGTAACAAGTACATACAACTAATAATAAGCAAACAATTTCACCATAACAATTATTCTTGTCTTAACAAAAATCTGTATCATTCTTCTGCAATGGTGTTCTTTTCTAAAAGAATCTTTTCCCCAGATCACCAATAAGGACATCTTTAGCACTGGGAACTTGATCTACTGCCATGGTCTGCATCCCTCCTATTACTTGTAACTCAGTTCTATTTGCTCACCAGTCCAATGTTTCCCATTCATGGAACAATACACTTTTCAACAAAATCACAATTCACCTCCTGCTTTCTCAGACTTCTCCAAGTACAGGAGTGTTTATTTCTGTCACCTAAGAAGCAGACATGAAATAGGATCCAAGTAAAAACACACAGTGAACAACACCAAGACTGGCGCATGAGCAACACAGAGACATTTCTAAAACTTTATTTATTTTTAATAGGACACTAAAAGCAAATAACACAACCTGTGAGAATTTATCTGAATGGAATACACTTAAAGGAAAAACTGATATATAATAATAGAAAAAAGAAAAGTCATTTTCCTTGATGGTATTGACTAGAAAGTGTCCAAAGGAACCTTAAAGATTCAGGTATATTTAATTGTTTGGTGACTATATTGATTCTACATATAAGTGCATAAGGAAAAAAATCATTCAATTCCTGAGTTTAAGATGTGTGTACCCACCTGTAAAGTCTCATGTAATAAGATAGATTTTAAAAAGACTGTTACACAAGAAGGAAGAGCAAAACCAAGAAATATAGTGGCTTAATGAATATTCAGTCCACTATATTTTCAATAGTACTGGCAAAAACATAAAGTTTCTGGCACATTATGGATATAATTTAAATTGCTTAAAAATAACTGTGCTAGGTTTCTTTTGAAGTGCTAATAATTACTTAAAAATTGTTTCTTCATATTTTTATTTTTAACCTGGCACCTCTTTCTTATCTACCCTGAGGGAGTTTCAAGCCAGCTGTTCATTCTGATAGATAGCACCTAATCATGATCATAGTAGTCCTAGGGGAAAATAATTCTAGGTTGGTTGGGCATAGCTCCTGGAGTGCTACACCAATTTTGTGTTAAAAGAGCATAGTGATGATGTTATAGTACCCATGTTTATTCTTTAAAATATTTCCATTGATGAAGTACTAATTTTAATTTTATGTTTTATTATATTAAACAATGAGTACTTAAACAGGAAAAATGTCAAAAAAATAAAGTATTGAATTTTTAATATTTATTGACTTTATAATAAAATATCAAAATTTTCAACATCAACTGTCTTTTGGTGTACAAAGTCTAAAAAATAATAACAGAAATAAATTCCTATATAAACTTCAATAAAAATTCTAATAGTACTCTACAAAAAGTATTTACTTCAATTATCACACTGAAGAAAGCCTTTACACATGACAACTTCATGTTCCACGCACTCTTCTCACACAGACAGTGCATATGCTTAGCTTTCCTTTCCTGTGTCACAAGCCATTCTTGTCACCTCTCTTGTTTCCTATTTGTCAGGAGCTTTTTATTGTGTTGTACAACATGCCCTTAGCAGGAAAATAAGATATCAATAAAATAAAATACCAACGTGTAATGAGTGTTTAGAATAGACATGAACATTTTAGCATCAGCTGTGGATTTGCTTAGAAAATCTAAAAGATAACATCAGAAATTAAAACCTATATGAACTGCAATGCAAATACAAACAAAAATCTACCACAGAAACTCCTGACAAGTAGACAGGCAAGTATAACATCACAAAGATCTACCTCACAACAGGAAAACCAAAAAGATGTCAATTGTGCCCTTCAAAAAAGGACAGGAAATCAAGACATAGGTGCTATCAGTGTAAATGATAGTTGTGCATGGAACATGCAGATGCCATGAACATGTACTACCTGTTCACTTGTCAGCTCTCCAATGTGTTCCACAATTTTTTTGCATAGTACCCTAGGCAGAAACATTTTGTTCTTTTTCTGTTTTAAATGATCTCTTATTGGGGTTAGTTCCAATCCTCTAAGAAAATTTCTCCATCACATTTTGCACTCATCATTTCCTTTGTAAAGTATCAAACTATTTATGCCAATGTTTAAGATCAAGTAAAACAAACAATTGCTACACTTTGTGTTTCAAATGACATCATAGCTGCTTCATAACTCATCAGCAATAGCTACTCTGTCTTTTTTTTGTAAGAAGTTACCTACCATCTTGCTATGTTTTGTCAAGGTGTTCCAGTTCATTTTTCCATCTTGGTGCAATGTGGACATTAGTAGCACCAGTTTTTGTTTTTGTTTTGTTTTGTTTTTTGCCTTATACAAGACCAACGTTTTTATCTTTCTCAAATCCTAAGATTGTACTGTATAATTCTGTTTAGAAATTTCAGTATTCCATTGGGAATTTCTGCTTTGTTCTTGCATATAGATCCCATGTTGGTCAACTCATGCTCTCTTACCAAATGTAATGTCTATGGGAAACTGTAAACCAATTGTCAAATGTCACATTCTGATTAGTTATGGAAATGAGAGCAATATGTTTGTCTGTCCACATTATTTGGCTTGTTACTGTATAAATAAAGACCTAATTGCTATGTCCTGGGACAAATATCTCAACTAAAAGTATAATATTTCTTCACATGTACCAGTGCATATATTTTTATACCATATTTTGAAGGTATTTTTGGAAAATATTGCCTAAAGCTCAGCAACCATGAATGAATGCTACATGATGTTCATTAATCATCATGTATACAGATGGTGTGTGAATTGCTTGATAATTACCCACAAAACTCTCAAGCAATGAGTGAATAGTAGCAAGATTAACTTTTTTTTTTTGTTTCTAGGTGGATGATTTTTCTATGAAACATCAGACAATCATTTCTGAGACAGGTCTCACTTTATAAGTCAGCCCGGCCCTGAACTCACTCTACCAGGCTGAACTCAAACTGGTGGGAATTCTCCTGTCCCAGCTTCCTGAGTACTGTGACTAGAGGTGTATGCTAAAATGACTGGTTAACATCAGGCAATTTTGAAGGAAACCACACCCCGTCAATGTCATTGTCATTCTACCATCCTGAAGCCCACAGTTATTTTTTTTCCATCAGTCTTTTACATTTCTGAGATTACCATGAGAAATCCCTGCTAAGTGCAGCAGACATTTTGAATGCTTTCAGTTCAGCTAGTAAGGAGTCATAATAAATACATTATTGAGTACGGTTATCAGTGCATATAGAAAGTTTTACTTGTATACCATCATTTGTATATTTCACAACATCATGTAGCATTTTATTTCTCTTACAAGCAATTTGCAACATTGAATGGCACTGTTTGCATTTCATTCAATAGGTTTCATGCCTACCAATATCCTCATTATATTTTCAGATCTATTTCTAATGCTGGATTATTCTCTTTGGTTGTGTGACCATTTTGTACCTTTTCAACTAGTCAAATATATACTCATATGCTGTTTTCTTTGCATCTGAATAAAGGTCTTCATTCCTGTGTCTATATCAGTCAACTTTTTCTCCATTTCACTGTGCCACAAGAACTTTTGTTTTTGGTACAGGGATTAAACTCACAGCCTTGTGCCTACCAGGCAGGTACTTAAAAAACTGAGCCAATCCCCAGCCCTGTCACAGGACCTTTGAATCACATGCCCATCATTAAATTCATCATCATCATCACCATCATCATCCATGCAAGAGTCATCTGATGATTCACTTTCAACTTCCTCTAAAACTTGAAAATCTTGTTTTTCATGTGACATTGTTCCAAACTGTATTCTTAGTTTCTCTGGTGCAGCTACTGTGAGCCACAACCACATTCCAATATGCCATGACATTTTTATATAACAGAAGAATGGTTTGGGTGCATTTTACCCTCTATGATACCCCCAAAACACACAGAAACCATTATATAGAACATTGTATGGGTAAAATCTTGGTGTGAAAATTTTTCACACAGGCACACCCATGAACCTTCACCATTCCAAATGAGTAAATAGAAACATGGTTTCCTGTGTCTGCCAGGCACAGTTACTGAGAGCTACAGATGTCCAGTATTATACTACAGTACACATTTATAATAGAAAAGTATGGAATTCATTTTTGCAACCAAATACGTTGTCAAGAGGGCATTAGATACTAGACATTTTGCTGTTAACTTGTTTCTTCATACTGTCCTGTTCTTTGCCTTATTTTACCATTTATTTGTCTCTATTCTTGGCATATATGTTAAAATAACAATGCTGCACACATACTTGTTTTTGATAGTGTGTCATTTTCTTTTCAACATCTAAGTTTCAATGCACAACAGATTATTTATGACCTAAATTTTTCCTTTTCTTTGGCTCTAGACTTCAATAGATTGTGTTTTAAACTATAATATATTTTAAAATATGGTTTTTAACCTGTGTACACAACAGCAATTTTCCATTTTAAACTAAGAATTACAAGCAAGTTCTTGGCAAACTGCTGAATTGCCTAGGGTGAGCTTCAACCTTTATTCTCCTGCTTCAGCCTCCCAGTGCTGGTATTGTAGGTCTGTGCCATCACAAATGGCTTCCTAATTTTTTTTCAGTTTTCTTTCTAGATTGATGTTTGATCCTCTAAAGAAATCTGTTCTTTTATTACTTAAAATAAAATGGAACTCTGTTCAAGATCAAGAAAGTGGAATTCAAATCTAGCTTTTGTTCTTAAAGACTACTTCAGTATTACTGAGTATGGGGGCTCAGGCTTGCAATCCCAACTCTCGGAGGCTGAGGCAGAAGGCTCACAAATTCAAACTCAATCTGGGAAACATGGTGACCTTGAAATACTCTGAAAGGAAGAGAGAGAGAAAAGAAAGAAAGAAAGAAAAGAAGAAAGAAAGAAAGAAAGAAAGAAAGAAAGAAAGAAAGAAATAAAGAAAGAAGAAAATTGCAGATGTGGGCTCAGAGTACTCAATGCCTAATGGTCTGTGTTCAATGCCTATGACAAAAATTAAATAAATAAAAATAGCATTAAATGAATTTCGAAGAGTCATCTTAGTGTTGGGGAAGAAATCAGATCATCATAGCAGTTAACTTAAACTGTAAGAAAAAACCATGTCTACCACGATTTCTCATTGGACCATGAGATGCAAGATAAATATCTAATTACTTGGTAGCTTATATTTAGATAAGTAGAATCTCTGGCATTCTTTCTGCTTTCTACTCATCTTGTTTTTATTCTAATGAAACTGTAGTAGAAATCTACTTCCTTGAAAATCTATTTATGCTCCCTAGTCAAATAAGAAGACTATGACTTTAGTCATTAAAAAAAGACCTCACTGATAACTGTACTCTTCAGTTTGAAATGGAACATTGATATGTGTACCCAGACAAAGAGCAAACGTTCTTTGATTTTGACTGTACTCTAAATTATAAAGAAAAGTCATTGATTGAAATCTTAGGGTTTGTAAAAAAGAAATGATTAATCAATAAAGAATATAATGCTTCATCAAAACTTATTTAGCTGAAAAGAAAATGGCAAATTAGAAAAAACTGTCAATGGAAGTTCATTGCTAGCTTAATATTAAGACAGAAGAGTCAGGCCAAGTGCACAAACAGTAATGGATAGAAAATGTGGAACACAAATACCTAAATGTCTATGAAGCCCAGAAAGTCTAGACTTTCTTTCCCCAAGGCCTTTTTGACCTTGAAGAAGGTAATTAGATACTGGCTTTGAAAACTTAGAGCTAGCTAAAATTTTCCTGGGGGAATACAAAAGAGATATGTGTTAAAGAAAAAAAGAAATTTCTACTCTTTAATAATCATTTTGTTTCTACTATTGACCAGATTTTTCATTATTATTGCAAGTGCAATTGAAGATACTGTCCTAATATTTTTTAAACCACTCTATTTAATGCTTCCACAATTCTTTTTGTACTTATCTGTTTTAACCACTGTTAGCATAGAGAAAATAATTCATAGACAGTAAGGTACATAAATTTTAAATCTGTAGATTGAAGGTCTTTTTCTCTATCCATGTATCTATGAAATCACCACATTCATCTAAATATAAAATATTTGTCAACTTGAAAATTTTCCTTTGAATCATATGTGTTCAATATAATCAGAGAAAATAGCTATTATTTTTTCTATCCTTAAATATCATTTTTATCTGTTCTTGAATTTAACTCAAATAAAATCTCAGAACTTATTATTTTGAGTGTCTTTGGCTTAATGTTTAGGTATGTCTCTATATTGTATGTTTCAATATTCTTGTGCCATTTTTTTATTTCATAGCCTGGTATGTTTCACTGTGTGAATATATTCTAATCCCATATTGGTGTCAACTTCCCAGGTGACCCAAGTTAACTGATTGCACTAGGAGGTTCTGGGGAAAGTTGGTAACAAATAGAGATTTATGATTTGTTCCCAATTAGCCAGTTAAATAGGATGCAATTTCAAGCTGTACATGGGACACATAGGCCTTGACAAAAGATACTGTCCTAATATTATTAAAAGTACTTTACTTAATATTTCTATAATTCTTTATTGTACTAGTCTGTTTTTACTCCTCTTAGTATAGAGAAAATAATTCATAGACATAAGAAAGACCCCTGATTATTAAAAATTTCACAGATGCTTACAAGGAAAGATTCTTTTGCATCAGAATAGCACTTCAGGGGAATAATTCACATGTTTAAAAGAAAAGGGGAAAACTATTCATAAAGTGGCACTGCTTGCTTATTAGTATGTTGTATTTACCCTCTGTAAAACCTTAGAAATTTTTTGGTAGTTCACAAAAAGACACTTGCTGCCTGTCTTAACAGATCAAATTTTACTATTAATACACTGAACATCTAACACAGTTACATAGCTCCAGACACATGTAAGTGTTCAGTCATTCCATGTGAGTTATGCTCAGGACAGGGCCCTGGTATGGAAAACCCACACAACTGAAATATGGAATAGTTATACCTGGATGCTTGCATCTGAAACTTTGGTCCTGTAGACTTCCTCCCCTTAGAATTACAACTTTTCTCTGTTCATAGAAGCCTTAGAGGCCTTTGTCCTACAAGACAGCAGATGACCCTTTTGTTTTGGCCTAGCTTCCTGTCTATGATGATAAGTAAAGTTCCTGCAAAAGCCTTGGATCATGCTGGGCCTAGTGAGGGTGGAATAAGACTATACACTGAAGCAGTTACAAGAGGTAGCATTCATGAACTGATGGAACCCATGTGAATCCCTCTAGAAATTTTTAACAACTTTATTGAGATAGAATTACCATGCTATGAAATTCATTCACATGCATACACACATGGACACCTATCTACGTGTACAATTGGATAGTGTTTAGTATATTCACATGGCTGTGCAAAAAAAACTTGACAAAAATGTAATTTTAGAATATTTCAATCATCCTAAAATAAGGTGCATATTTTACAACAGACTCTTCTAATGTGGTACGCACATACAATGGAATTTTATTCGGCATCAGATACTGATGTATGTTACAACATAGGTGAATCTTGAAGACACTAGACTAGCTAAAACAAGTCATTGGGAAAATCCCACATCTTGCCTAACTACGCTGGCTCTAGACAATCATTAATTTACCTTTTAAATCTAAAGTTTTACCCACTCTGAACATTTTATATGAAAAGAATCTTGCTGTATATGGTCTTTAAATTGGCTTCTTTCCATTAGACTAATTTTTTCAAGATTCATCAATTTCTCAGCATGTATTAGTATTGGATCATGTTTTTACTAAATAATATTTCATTTTATGTATATTCCACAATTTTTAGGTTCATTGAACATGTAATAAGCATTTGGGTTACTTTAATCTTTTAGAATTAATGCTTAAGGTTGCTATGTACATTCATACACAAGTTTTTGTGTGGGCATATGCTTTCATTTTGTTGGTGTATGATTGAAAATTTTAAGTCACATAATTAATCTACATTTAACATCTGAGGACTGTCAAAAACATCCTTTAAGGTTGATATACCTTTTTGCACCCCACAAGCAATGTACTAAGGCTCCAGTTACTTCAGGCACATTGTCATTGACCCTTGTTATTATCTGTTTTATTGATTCTAGTGGTTCCAAAGGAGGAACATACTGGAAGTTTGATTTACATTTTCTCCACTGACTACAATGACTAAGATGTTTAGGGCCTTTGCATGTATTTATGGTCCATTTATGTATGTCTTTGAAGACTTGTCTATTTAGATTCTTTCTAATTTTTAGTTGTGTTATTTGGGATTATTTGTCCCCAGTGTAGAATTCTGAGACTTCTTTATGTGTATTCTCAATATATGTCCTCTTTCAAATATGTGTGTTATAAATATTGTCTCACATTCTGTGGGTGTTTTTTTTTCATTTTCTTCTTATTATTTTCAGTACAAAAATATTCCCTATCAATGAAGTGAAATTTATATTGCTTTTATTTTGAAACTTGTAGTTTGGTTCTCATTTCTAAGAAATTTTGTCTATTACAAGTTTATGAAGATTCACTTCTATATTTCATTCTAAAAGAGTTACACATTTAGTGCTTATACTTAGATCTACTATTTATTTATTTAGTTTGATTTTCATATAATTTTGTCAGTCACCTTTTAACACTGGGGCTAAATACTTGACATAAACATTCTAATACTGGCACTAAATACTAGACATAAACATCTTAAAGCAGGGAAGATTTTATTGCCTCTAAGTGTCAAATGTTCCAATCAATGATCAGTTTGCTCCAAGGCAGCAATGCTATGAAGAAAGAGCATTGCAAAATAGAGCTACTCACAACTCACTTCACAAAGCCATAAAGCAGAAAGAGAGAGAGAGAGAGAGAGAGAGAGAGAGAGGTGAAGTGTCCTGTGGTGAGATACATATTCAAGACATGTTTACAGTTACTTACTTGCTTCCAATGCCCCATCTTTTTCATACCAGCCCATACAGTTATTAATGAATTTAGTGCAGTCATGGTCTAGTTGCTACCCTAGACCAAACTTCTGAAAATAGCTGCATTAGGGATCAAGCCCTTAATACTTAAGTCTTTGCGGGACATCTCATTTTTAAACCATACCAGTAATATAATTTAGAATCCCCAAATTATTCTTTTGAATGTGGGTATTCAGCTGGACCAGCACCGTTTTTTGAAAAGACCGTTTTTAACTCCCTGAACTTTATTGTAACCATCATCCCAAATAATAAGTGTAAAGGTTTATGTTTTGCACAATCAACTCTCTTCTAATGATCTATAAGCACATAGTTCTACACTGTCTTTATTACTTACTATAGGCTTAAGTTTGAAAGTATGAAAGTTTAAACTCTCCAATTTTGTTATAGTTTTGATCGTTCTTTCTCATTTTTGTGAAATTTAGGATAAGATTGTAACTTACTATAAAATAAAAAGAAATGGGGAATTTGATTGTGGTTGCATTGAATCTGAAGAAGTTGCAAAAAGTTGACACCTTAGTAATATCAGGTATTCAGTCTACTTTAGAACTTTTTCATTTGTTTCAAAATTGTGATTTTCAGTCTTAGACTTCTTTCATCACATTTTTTCATAAGTATTCCATTCTCTCTAACTCAGTTGCAGAAGGCATTTTTCTCTCAATTTTATTTTTACATAGTTCATTGTTAATATTACAAAACTCGTTTATAAAGATCTCACATCTTCACAACTTAATTTAATTAGTTCTAATAGTTGTTCTTGTTTTGTTTTGCATTTGTGAAACTGAATATTAAAACCCAGGACACTGTACTTCTGAGCTACATCTCTAACCTCATTTATTTTTTCATTTTTTAGAGTCTTGATATATTTCCCGGTTGGAATAGGAACTTGCAATCCTTCTACTTCAGCATTCCTAAATTCCAGAATTACAGGTGTGTTTCTAATAGTGTGTTGCAATGTATTCCTTAGACCATTTCATACACTAGTCAAAATAGATGTGTTGTTACTACCAATTTCCACTAGGGTGGATTTTTTAGTTTTTTCCTGATTATTGTAACAGAACCTCCTGAGGATGCTGAACAGAAATGGCATGAGTATTTGTTCTGGTTTTGTTCCAGATGTTTGGGGGAAGTCAGTCAATCATCCATAATTATATATGCAATGCTAACTTTGTTTAGAACAAGGATTAAAGGTTCACAAAATAATAGTTTGTTATATAAATACATAATGAATTGACATTTCAGGTCAAGGAAATTGACATATTCATTATACCAAATCGTTGCCATTTCTGTGTGTGGTAAAAGTACTAAAAATCTAGTTTCTTAGAATATAACCAGCACTCTTAACAATGTTACTAACTATAGTCCTCTGGTTGTACTTTGGATTCCTAGAATTATTCATGCGATAAAACTGACTTCTGTGCATCTTGGCCTGCACATCTCCCCCTTGTCCTCATCTCTGCTAAATACTTTTAGAATGTTTCTACAGATTTAACTTTTTTCTTCCTCCTTTTAGAATCAACATATTAACAATATCAAGCAGTATTTTTCATTCTGAGTGTGGGTTATTAATTTAGTATAATATGTCTTTTGATTCATCCAAATTGTCACAAATGGCAAAATCTTCACTTTTGTCTCTTCCCTGAGCTGTACACCAGGTTGGAGATATACCTTCCTGTTTCTGAATGTTTGAGTGCTTATATCATAAAAGCTATGAATTTTATCAAAAGATTTTTCTGTATCTATTGTGAAGATATTTTGGTATTTCATCTTTTTTTACCATGTTGAATATATTGATTGAATTTCATTTCTTGGAAATCTTTCACTTAGAATTATTGCTACATCCAATGGTTAGTATATTACTGGGTATTTTTGCATTCATACTCATAAAGAATTCAGAATGCATTTTTCTTTCCGTGTGAAGTCTTTGTCTGGTTTTGGCATAGAGATAATACCGACCAAATAGAGTTAGTTGGCAAATTATTTATCTTGTCTTTTTAGCATGATTTTATGAAACACTGAACTTAATTCTCCTGTAAACATTTGGTAGAGTTTTCAAGTGAATTTATTTGACCTGGGTTTGTATTTGTGGGTTTTATTAGGGTTGCTGTCTGTTGATTACATTTTATTATTCTATTTATGGATTTACTTTTATATTTCCTTGAATTTCCTATAATATTTTCTTAAATATGAACATTTTAATAATATTTAGAAACTTTAGGTATGAGACCGCCTTACTCTTTCCTGGGTTTGTCGCGTTTGCTGTATTGATCTTATTGCTGCTGCTGCTTTTTGCAGGTTTTTTTTTTTTTTTGGACTAATTCTGGGAAGCCTTGCTCCTTGTAGTGTGGAGTCATGGAAGTCTCTGTTAAACTCAAGTTGAACTGTCAATTAAGAAGATATTTACATAAATGACTTCAAATAATATAACTCTTAGTGGGCTGTTGAGACATACTTTCAATTGACATGCACTTTGTAGGACCCAAGAAAACCATTTTGTGTTACTAACCTCATACAGTACCCTTAGGTAGTTATCAGCTAAATAATTTCTACAAATCATTATAAACAATGCCTGGATTACAGCACTTTTCTCACCCACCCAGGTTGCTCTAAGTCAGGTCAAATAATAATAGTCATGTCTTCCAGGCAGCTGTAAGAATGTTGATATAGTACACCACTCAGGAAAAGGGATTCTTTGAGGAATGCTATGTCCACATTCAGCTTGGTTCTCTGAAATTCCTTTCAGATTTTTTGCAAATCTGTAATTGTTTTTATTGTTTAACTGCAGTTTATTTAGCAATATGGTATTTAATTTCCATACATATTTAAATTTTTGAAACTTTGTTCTCTTATTAATCTGCAGTTTCATATTATTGTGCTCAATAAAAGATACTTGCTATGTTTCAATCTTCATGAATACTTAAGACTTTATTTTTGCATTGTCTTGGTTTGTCTTAGTTAATTTTCTTGTTGCTAAGACAGAATACCTGACACCCAAAGTGAAAGGAGGAAAAGTTTATTTTGGCTCACAGTTTGGAGTTTTAGTGTATAATCACCCGGCTCCAATGCAGGGTGTCATGGTAGAGGGACATCACAGAGTATGCAGAAGACAGCAAAGGCAGGAAACAGCAAGCAACAAACAACACCTTCTTGATGACCCAGTATCCTGTTTAGGCTATCCACAGGGTAGGTAGCAGTCACATTAAAGATGGGTAAGCTTTAATCCAACCATTACACTGTGAATCAATCCCAGCATCACATTATTGATCCTAGCATCATACAGCCTAGATCCAACCACCTCAAAGATGCTTCACCCGTGACCACATGAGGCTTTAGGGGGACATCTAGAGACAATCCATGACAGTTTGTGACCTAACATACTAAGCCTCTTACAGAATGCTCTGTGCACATCTGAGAACAATGGTTTCTTTTGTTTCTTTTGCCATTTTTGCCTGTTTTATTTGATACAAGCTTACCCATCCCTGCTGTCTTTTGCTTTTGACTTGTATGAATTACTGTTTTCTTCCCTCTTATTTCAACCTATGTGTTTCCTTAAAGTTGAAGCAAGTCATTTGACAACAATGTATCACTGGTGTATCAGTAAGTGCGGCACAGATTTAATGTAAGATACACAAATATATAAGAATTTACAAGATTGGCTTAAATACTGCCCACAGAGTCAGTTGTGTAAGAGTGCAAAAGATTTGTCTACACATTGGAGATCCAAAGGGTTCAGTCAAAGGCATGAAACTTTCCATAGTGTCCTGTGAGAGTCCAGTCAAGAGACTGAAGGGTCTATGATGGAAGGCTGAAGAATCTGTACTGGAAGGCTGACAGTCTGCACTGGAAGCCAGGATATGGTGTCCAGGGTGAAGGTGAAGACTAGATCTCCTCCAAGGAAACAGAAGCAACACTTCCTTCTTTGTTTATTTTTTATGCCATTCTGGCAACAATCCTCCCTAGAGTGGTACTTCCACACCCTAAACTATGCTGATCCAATTTATTAGGACATGTCTTACTCAAGTTAACACAACCAATTAACTATTCCAGTATGTGTGTTCTTCTTACTACAGATATTCCTCGTTTAATGACCTACCTGTTCAATGATTACTTAAACTTATGACCTTCAGCTTAGACTTACAACACATCTTTCTCTTTTTGGTAAAATTCTGTATATGTTATCTATAGAGCCTCAATGTCTTTCTTTATACAGTGCACCTTGTTTATACAGTACTGTTTTTTTAATTATACTATACAGAACTTTAGTTTTATGTTCTGCTGTATATTATACTACTGCATGTGAGAGTTGCTCAAATAAAAGTGAAGTTATCATGTTGGAGTTTCCTATGACCATTTCTTTGTTCTGAATATTGTAAAGTATATACTATGTACAATTCCTCAATTGGTAACCATTCATTTAATGACAGTCACAGGAACATAATAAAGTCATTAAACCAGGTATATCTACACATTCAGCCAGTCTTTTTAATTGAAAAAATTGTATTTTTATAGTTAAGAAATTATCAATAAATGGAAACTTTATTATTATTTAATTAGCTGGATTTGTAAGTTTTCTTTGTTTTTGTTCAGTCTTTCCTGTCTTTCTTTGAGATTTGTCAATTTTTTATTGTGATATGGTTAAATTTCTATTTCTCTATCTTTTGTGCATCTAATATAGTATATGGTATATATTGTATATGGTATATATTATGTAGTATATATAGCATACTATACCATATGATAGTATAATTGTAATTGTTATGGGGCATACCTAAAACAACTATACTTGTAAAAACCTACTTTAAGGTTATAAATTTTTCTCACGCTATCCCTATATGTACATTTTCTGTGTCACATTTTATTTCATTTTTGTTTCATATAATTTAACAGGTAATTGTTCTACATATGAATTAATAGTGGTTTATCATTCACCATTACAGCATAAGAGCATTCTGAATTTTATAGCATTCTTATTAACAATGTTCATTTGATTCAAAGTTTAATTGCTCTCCTCCACTGGACTTCAAATTCTATATGCTAAGTGTGATTTTAAAAATATGATCTAAACAATACAGAGCCACACGAAAAGGGAGAAAATCTGAGAAAGGAAAGAAATTTCAATAATTATAGAATTCAAGATTTAGAAAATAGCAACACAATCTACCTTCTGTATTACTTCTGTGGAATCAATTAGGAAGGACGCATTTTCCTTTTACAAAATATTTATTTTTGATATTATAAGAAAAGAAGTTTGGCCCAGGCTTGCCTGGCATGCCAGAGGCGCTCAACTCCTTGCAGCTAGACTCAGGGTCCCGGGGGTGCCACACTCCAGGGTACACTCCACATAGCTGCCTGGGACTGGGAGGCCCTGGCCCCCACCCAGTAAGGCGAAGCCTCCACCTGCATGCTCTGGGAGGGGGCACTCACTAGCTGCACACAGGATCCAGCTCTCCCAGGTCCTGTGACTCAGTGCAACCCACCAAGGGAACGCCTGGCCAGCCTCTCAGGACACAGAGGTACTGAGCCCAGCCCAGCCCAGGACCCCAGAGCTGCTCATCAGGGACTGATCGACATAGTTACAGGGCCTTGGAGAGCTTGGGCTCTCCCACCAGAGCACAGGGCACGTGCATGAGCTCCATTCTTCAGTGCAGCAGCTTGCACACTAGGTCCTACAGGCTGCAGCCACACCAACCCAGAAGCAATGCCCTGGCACTGTAGGCCTGGGACTCGCCCAGGCTTGCTTGGCATGCCAGAGGCACTCAACTCCTTGCAGCCAGACTCAGGATCCTGGGGGTGACACACTCCGGGGTACACTCCACCTAGCTGCCTGGGACTGGGAGGCCTTGGCCCCCACCCAGTAAGGCAGAGCACCCACCTGCGCATACCGGGAAGTTGCCCTCACTAGCTGTGCACAGGATCCAGCTCTACTGGGTCCTACAACCCAGAGAAACCCACCAGGGGAACGCCCAGTCAGGCTCGCAGAACACAGAGCCACACAGGTTCTTGAAGAAAATGACAAAACAAAAGACCAAGAGGCAATCTCAGTCCCCCAGCCCACTGAGAACAAACCCAAGGGACACTGAAATGGAAAACAGTGAGAGACAGACAACTGAACTTTCTGAAATGATAGAAAATGCAGTAAAGAAACAGCTCAATGAAGCTATAGAGAAACTCAAATCAGAAATATTCTCTCAGTTAAAAAATGAAATGAGAATCACTATTAAAGTAATGTGTGTATCTAAAAAAGAGCAAGATAAAAATGGAAGAACTTAAGAAAATGATGGAAACTTTGAATGAACAATATAAGACACAAACAGAATGCATGAAACAGATGAAAAGGGAAACGCAGGAAATGAAAAACTCCAGGGAAAGTTTAAAAAACCACTTGAATGAAGCTGAAGATAGAATCTCAGATCTCGAAGACAGCATGGGAGATCAAGGCCACGAAAGAAAAGATCTCTTAAAAGTAGTAAGGAGCCAAGAAACAACAATTCAACAGTTTCAAGATGATGCCAAGAGAAATAATATAAGATTAATAGGCATCAATGAAAAGGCAGGGGTCAATACTAATGACCTGCGAAGACTATTCACAGAAATAATAGCTGAAAACTTTTCAGACATGGGAAGAGAATCTGAAATACAGGTAACTGAGGCACACAGAACCCCAATTAACCATAACCAAAATAAATCCTCACCCAGACACATAATAATAAAGGTATCAGAAATACAGCACAAGAACAAAATACTAAAAGCTGTCAGAGAAAAGAAACAGATCATCTATGAAGGAAAGCCTATCAGAATCATGGCAGACTTCTCAACACAAACCTTTAAGTTAAGAAGAGCTTGGAGTGAAATATTTCAAATCCTGAAAGAAAACAACTTTCAATCCAGATTGATGTACCCTGCAAAACTATCCTTAAAAATTGATGGAGAAATAAGATACTTTCATGACAAAGAACAACTGAAGAAATTTATGGCCACCAAACCAACACTATAAAGAGTACTGAAAGACACTCTACAAAGAGACAAAGACAGCTACAATCCTAAGAACAACAACAAAAGGAAACCACTTAGCAGGGCAAGTAATTAAACAGAAAGCGTAGAAAACCAACAACAGAAAGATATCATGACAGGGATGAGCCAGTACATATCAGTAATATCAATCAATGTAAATGGTCTCAACTCACCAATGAAAAGAAACAGACCAGCAAAGTGGGTTAAGAAACAAAACCCAACAATATGCTGTGTACAAGAAACACACTTCACTCAAAAGGAAATTCACAGACTAAAAATCAAAGGCTGGTAAACAATACTCCATGCAACAGGAACCCAGAAAAAAGCAGGGGTAGCTATTTTGTTTGCAGACAATGCAAACTTCAAACCGAGAATGATCAAAAGAGATAAAGAAGGTCACTACATACTTGTTAGGGGAAAATTTCAAGAGGAAGAGATCACAATCATAAATATATATGCACCGAATATGGGAGCTCCCAACTATGTAAGAAAATTCTTAATAGACCTGAAAATCCAAATAAATAATACAGTTATAACAGGGGACTTAACAGCCCACTGTCACAGAGAGATAGATCAACCAAACAAAAAATCAGCAAAGAAATAACAGAACTGAATCAAACTTGTGAACAAATGGACCTAGTAGATGTGTACCGAGTATTCCACCCATCAACATCAGAATACACATTCTTCTTAGCTGCACATGGGTCATTCTCTAAAATAGATCATATACTGGTCCACAACACATACTTATATAAATGCAAAGGAACTGAAATAATTCGATGCATATTATCTGACCATAGTGCAGTAAAATTGGAAATGAATGACAAAAAAACCTACAATAACTGCATAAACACATGGAAATTAAATAATACTCTCCTAAATAACCAATGGGTCACAGAAGAAATTAAAGAAGAAATTAAACAGTATCTACAATTGAATGAAACTGCAAATACAGATTACTGGAACCTGTGGGATACAATGAAAGCAGTCCTCAGAGGGAAATTTATAGCACTAAATTCCCACATCAGAAAAATGGAAACAACACAAATAACCTAATGCTGCACCTCAAACTTCTAGAAAAAGAAGAGCAAGTCAAGTCCAAAGCCCAAAGAAGGGAGGAAATAATTAAGATTAGGGCAGGAACTAATGCAATTGAAACTAAGAAAACAATACAAAGAATTAATGAACCCAAGAGTTGGTTCTTTGAAAGAATAAATAAAATTGATAAACCCCTAGCCAACCTTATCAAAAAGAGGAAACAAAAAACTCAGATTCATGCAATAAGAACTCAAAAGGGTGAACAACAGCCAACATGTTACTAAATGGAGAAAAACTGAAAACTTTCCACCTAAAATCAGGAACAAGACAAGGATATCCATTATCACTGCTCCTATTCAATATAGTTCTGGAAATATTAGCCAGAGCAATTAGACAAGAGAAAGAAATAAAGGGAATAAGGATAGGAAAGGAAGAAGTGAAATTATCATTATTTGCAGACAACATGATACTCTATGTAGAAAACCCCTAAATATCCATTAGAAGACTTCTAGAAGTAATAATAAAATTCAGGAATGTAGCTGGATACAAGGTGAACTCTCAAAAATCAATAGCATTCCTGTACAAAGACAACAAAGTAACTGAGAGAAAAATAAGGGAAACCACACCCTTCACTATAACATCCAAAAAAATAAAATACTTAGGAATCAATCTAACAAAGGAAGTAAAAGATCTATACAGTGAAAATTACATTACTCTAAAGAAGGAAATTGAAGAAGATTTCAGAAAATTGAAAGATATTCCCTATTCATGGATAGGAAGAACAAACATCCTGAAAATGGCCATTCTCCCAAAATTATTATACAGATTTAATGCAATCCCAATCAAAATACCACTTGCCTACCTCACAGAGCTAGAGAAAGCATTCCTGAAATTCATCTGGAACCAGAAAAGACCTAGAATAGCAAAGGCAATTCTGGGCAACAAAGGGAAGGCAGGAGGCATCACAATCCCCGACTTGAAACTATACTA
>RJWM01016175.1:0-46070 GCA_004363535.1 Dasyprocta punctata | reverse complement strand
GGCACCGGGGATTGAACTCACAGCCTTGCGCCTGCCAGGGCAGGCGCTTAAGCCACTGAGCCAAACTCCCGGCCCTGGTTTTTTGAGGCAGGGTCGCACTATGTAGCTCAGGTCGGCCTTGCGCCACGTTGTAGCCCAAGCCGGCCTCGAACTCACAACGCTCCGCCTACCTCAGCCTCCCGAGTGCTGGGATTAAAGGAATTATGTTTTTTTATTAAGCTCCTCCATAAGCCTATGCATCAAGAAGTTTATCAGAACTACAGTTCAAGTCTCAATAACAGTATGTTGATCTTGAAATGGTTTTAGTGATAACTTTAAATCCCTCCTACTCTGCTGTGGGGAGCAGCCGAGCTACAGCTCTACCGGAGACAAGCCATGTAAACAAGTTGTTGGAACTAGAGCAAAGCCAGACCAGCAGGCATCTGGCCTGGGGTTCCTTCCTGCTAACTACAGCACGGATAGCTCTGATAATGTTTTGCTTTCAATGTTCTCAACTAAACACTGAGACCTTGCACATTCAGCCCCAGCATGTGCTCCCCTGTATTTCACTGCGTATAAATAAAGATGCAGATTATTCTGGGTTGTTGCTGCCTCTCCATCAGAGAAGTTAGATCCCACCTGGTCCCAGCTTTCCTTTTAGTATGTATCTAGTTTTTTCTTAAACTCCTATTGCCCCATCTCAGGACCCCGCTGGCTGCGCGGGTTGCAGCAGTCCAGAACTACTTCCCTCTTAGGTTGATATCATTGTCTCCATAAAATTAAACCTATTTTTAGATGAGAGCATTTCTGCATTCTTTAAATAAGAAAAGTACTGAAATACTCAGACATATATAATATGGGCAATACAATTTAAAAGTTGGGAATTCTTTGTCTTTTAAATTTTGAGTCTGGAAGATTGAAGTGGTATGATGCTATGATTTTTTAACTTGTTTGTAGATTGAATGAATAGTTCAGGTTGTATATGTCACTTTTTTTCCTATAGCACTACACATTTATCCAAAAACACACACAAAAAAGAATGTCCAACCCATAAGAAAATAAACAGCCAACTATAATCAGTGGTCTGCTTTCTTGGCTAGTCTCTAAAGAATCCCTGGCAAAGAATTACATAAAAAGATAACTGCTCGGTGGCAGGCCCTACCTAGGTGAGGTGAGACTTATATAAGATAAGTAAAAGACTCTGCTGGTACCCCAAAGTGCAAAGTCCACAAGTGCCTTGAAGACAAAATGTCAGAATTAATTTTGTGTGCCAGATTATGATTTTATGTCTATAATATCCCTTTGCCTTATCTATGCCTCCAGTATCTTTTTAGCGCTTATTTTAACTTTAATCAAAAGACTATTTTATTACCTGAAGGCAACCAAGTTACAATTCTAGTTTTTTAGATTTTACTTTTCTATGCTCTGATGAACTCTCAACACATGAAAAGAGGGCCCTTCCTCTTCTCCCTCTATCAAACCCTGCTCTTGAAAGCCAAGTGTAGAGAAGTAATAGTCAGTGTTCACATGTTCTCTTCTAACAAAATATCTCATTTGTGTCTTGAAGTTAATGCTTTCCGTGCCTTCAATAGTTCCTTATTGTTGAAAAAAAAAGCCTCTTATCTTCCAAATTCACCTAAGGTCCTTTCATACTGCATTCCTTTACCACTTGACCCTTGCAAGCTAAATCTGAAATATGGATTCATGATTTGCACACCTTTCAAAGCTATCACTTTTAGAGGTCTTCATATGATCCTATTTTTAAAATATTAGGACCCAACTATTCCTAACAACTGATTTTAAACAAGAAATAGATTCAAATCAGGAGAAAAGCTCACCTTCACACACTACTTGCCTATTGATTCACTGCTGTTTCACATTCCATCTTGCTTGGGTTCAACAGGGTGTCACAAGTTTAGCCATGATTGAGGGCAGATGATAAGAACAAGTCACGCTAGCATATTCAATTTATCCTATAGAGAGGTACAGAATCCCAACAGAAGCAAGGCCTGGGAGGGAACTATTGTAAATATCATTTGAATCTCTGTGTCATTAATTACCAAGGAGCAACAGATCTATCATGTATATTAAACTAAATCTTTAAAAATTGTCAGTTCCAAATCACCAAACAAAAACATCTCTCTCCCATCTCAAGGTAATTTTCAAATTTGCCTCCAGTGGGTAATTAAAAGTGTCATCTAAAAAACAAAGTATTTCACACTGCTCTTCGTTTCTATTTTTTGATGTGTGATTTTTGGTAACATAAAGAGAACTGGTAGGACAAATATTTTCTAGAGATGAGTAATGGGGAAAGGGGTCACTTTTTAATTTATAGCTACCTAATTTATTTAAGTTTTCGATGTTTACATTTTAGATTGCAATTATTTAATAACCTGTGTTTGAAGTGGCATTGTTTAGAAGATCTCATCCCTGGTTACTAGATTAAATAGCAAAGGAAAGAAACCCTCTCTAAAGAGCAGTATGTGATAAGTGTGATTAGAAAAAAAAGAAAGGAAATGGAGAAAAGTAGTTAAACAATGAAGGGTGGATGTCAGGGACTTGGAGTAGAAATAAATGGAAACTATTTATCTTTGTTGTTGAAGAAATGATTATTAATAATTGCAACAAATAATGTCATTCCTGCTTTTGCTTATGTGTGTATCTGTTTTTATGCTAACTACCAGCTGGGAGTCATGATGCAGACCTGTAATTCCAGAACTCAGCAGGTTGAAGCAGGAGGATTACTGCAACTTTGAGACAAGCCAGGGCTGCACAGTAAGTTCAAGGCCAGCTGACCTACAGAATAATAACCTCTCTCTCAAAAAATAAATTATCCTTAAAACATAGGGAGTCTACTTTTCTCCTTGAAATATTTTGTTTAGAAACTGAGTTTGCATGCTTCCATCAAAGGATGTACTTTAATATGCAGACTTTCAGGAAGACCAGCTTGCTATCTGTAAAAGACATTGTGAAAGAACATGTCAGCTCTCTATCTGCAAATACTTTCTGTGAGAAATCAGCACCAAGAGAATCTCTGTAGTTAAGGTTGCTGGGAATGGTGATGCTATAAGAAACTACAAAGATTTTGAGGTTTCCTTAGTAAAGTCTAATACAATAGTATTTTGTTGTGCTCATTACATTTTTTGTAGTAAAGTTTATAACTAGATTAAATGAGTGTCTAGGATGTTGGTACTTCACACAGATTTGCAAATCTTCCATAAATGTGAAATTACTGGTGATCAAGAGAAAGGAAAAGAGAGGCTTTTTCAATTCCTATTCAACTGAACCCCCACCAAAGCCTATTCCAAATCCAGAAAATATCCTGAATTCAGATTTTTTGCAGATCTAAAATAAAAAATCCATCATATGATATGTATTTCTGCATTCATTGTGCCCTTAATTTTCTTTTTATCCTTAATAAATTTTGTTCACAGTGGAATAAAACTTAAAGAAATTTAGAATGGATTTATATTCTTAACCCCTGCAGTTTAAGTATGATTAATATCTTGTTTTTATTTAATCTCTTCAGAGTTTCCAAGACAATTTGATATATCCTCCAGAATAATTTCACACATTTTCTTCACTTAAATCAGTTAAATTGATGTGAAAAGTAACCAAGATTATTTAATACTTGTCTCTTTTTTAAATTGAAAGCATGTAGCCTCTGTCAACAGGAATAAAATTCTACTTCATAATTCATACATTACAGAAATGCAGCTAGTTCTTTAAGGAACATTGAATGCAAGTCATGAACATTTTTAAACACTTAGATTATACATGGGCTCACTTTGAATTCATGAGGTAACAACATGCAAATAATTATCTCTTTGAATGTTATGGTTCAAATATGCTAAAAACAGCTATTCCAACTTGATTATCAGTTAGCAGTGTCATTTAGGTATAAATGCTCAATATGAATATTCAGTGTGATACATTGTTTTTAATATTGCCTTAAGTGGTACAATCATCCTTGGATGCTGTATGTATATACTATTGCATAATTCATCCTAGTTACAAAGGAATGCTCCTTCAGATGTTTAAGGGAGAGTTATGTGAGATAGATTTCTGTAGACCTACCATCCAAATATCTAATTAATCAACACTCTAAGAAAGATTAAACCTTAAAGCTTAGCTGTTAGAAAACAATTTAAAAATCCTATGGTCATAAAACTTAGTGAATTATGAATTTCCTTTAATAGAGTCTACTGACAAGCAGTTATTTACTGACTGCCAGCTATAAATAAGGTATTGTTTTGTTGTAGGAGGGGGCTAAAAAATGTAATAGTTCCCACAACTATTGAGTATCTACTTTGTGCTAGGCATTGAACTGGGTAGCCACCTTCTATACCTTCTAAATATGTTAGTGTGAGCAGGTTTGAATTCCAGGGTCAAAAATGTAGAACTGTTTCTGTCTAATGCTGGTAAATTTAAGGTTTTTTTGGGGGGGGCGGGGATCAGAAAAAGACTGCATAAATTTTAAGACAGAAAAAGATTAATCTGGCAGCAATGTGCACAGAGAGTTAATAGAGCTCAAAATTAGTGGCAAGGGGAATGCCAGGTGGTAAACAGGAGCTGCTAAACCAGGAGAGTGTGGATGGAATATGAAACCAGGGCTGAGATGAGATGCTCTAGTGATAAATTAGAGCACCCGGTCTGAGAGACTGCGAGAAAGGGAAGTTAAAGAAAAAGCTGAAATTCTATTTTGGGGAAATCTTGTCATAAAAATAATCATATATGTACTAAGTATATGAGTTGGTACTATTTGGAAACAACAGTAATGCTGTGATAATCACAAAATCCCAGGGGTTTAACGCGATGACAGTTTATTTCTCTCCTATGGCACAGTCAGATGTAGTGGAGCATCTTCCTTCATCTTGTAACTGTACCATCTGGAGTATGTGATTTCCAAGGGGGTCTGGCAGGTAGAGCAAATATTAGAGAGCTTAACAGAATAGTTTTAAGGACCTGGCCTGAAAATGGCTTTTCTTGATTCTGTTCTATGCAATGGCTCTTAGACACATGTCCCTTTCCTAATCACACTAAAGTTCAAAATTTATTCCATGACCACTAACATTACTAGGTTTAGTTTCAAGAGCAAATGATTAGGAACCACCCAAATACCCACCCTTAGCCTACTACTTGAATGATTCGTGCTAGGAAAATTCTAAAAGTGAGAGTTGATAGGTGAAGATCTTGTAGATATATCATTTAATGAAGAAAAAACTTGAAAGGCAGAAAATTATGTATGTCATGTTTTATATAGAAAGAGCAAATCTGAAATTTTTGAATCATGAGAAATCTTGAAAGGAGAAGGAACCAGTAGCAATGACTAGTCATTTAAAGAAGGTCTTAAGATTAGGTAGGCTATCTTTTAAGGTAGCCTGGCTTTATTTTTATCCAGAACCCAGTTCCTTCTCCCATTTGCTTTGGTATTTTATCTTTCCAACAACCAGTTTATTGCCTCAATTAGTAGGAGGTAATAGATACTTTATCATAATCAATTAAT
Source organism: Dasyprocta punctata (assembly GCA_004363535.1). Classification (NCBI taxonomy): domain Eukaryota; kingdom Metazoa; phylum Chordata; class Mammalia; order Rodentia; family Dasyproctidae; genus Dasyprocta; species Dasyprocta punctata. Next base: position 40,585 of record RJWM01016175.1, on the reverse strand, counting down.
TTAAGCATATTTGGATATTAAACTCCAAGACAAACTAAGGATGGAATGCTACTATAAATGTGAATTTGAGAGTTTTCTGAGCATTTAATAGTGGCTTTACAGCTGATTTGTATTTCTGAGACTTCTTACTGAACAGCAAACAAAACTAGATGCTGATGATTTTTTTCTTGAATTGTTTCTTCCTAAAAGCCCAACTTAAATTTAGCTAGGGATTTTCTTTTAATGTTTACAAAAAATGTTGAGGCAGATGTTTACAGTGTAGTGTGCTAGAATCTGGCTCACAGTAGATTCTAAATTTTGCCTGCTAAGCAGAGACAAAGAGAACCAACCGTAAGTGCTACCTGAATAGTTTCTTTATTTCAAGGAATTCTCAGTGTTTGTGGAAACAAACTCACTTAGCCTGTTCTCTTCTGTGAATCTCAGCTTCTCTGCCCACAAAATAGTTCTTGAGTATGTACCTTCTTTGTGGGCAATCTAAATATGTTTTTTTTTTTCTTTTTTTTTTTATCCCCTTCATGGAAGCTTTCCTTTCCTTCTTGAATGAGAGCTGGATGTCCTATTAATCTGCTCTTATTCCACTTTGATGACTCTTCTTCCTTTAATTGTATGTTTGCTTTCTCTTTCTCAGATTAGTGTCCCATGTCTTCAAAACTATTTTCCAAGTACTTGCTATAGAGCCAGGTATGTATCTCACCATTGAATTAATTAGGTGAGTGACAGTAAGTATTCTTCATTCTATCTTTGCTTTCTCTTTCCCCTTGGTCAACACTGAATATCAGGGCCTCTCAATGTGAAAAGGAAACTCAGGAGATTCATATGCCAATTGTCCGAGAAAATTGGCTAACGTCTGTTTTTCAGATTGGCCATAACATATTTTACTGAATATAGAAGTGATGTCTCCAGGAATGTGATTTGTGCTCAAGTCAAATGCAATTTGGTTTATTCTTGTAATAATAATAAAGTATTTACAAACATATACTGAACACACTATGTGCCAGACACCATTTTAGGCAATTTACATTTAATTTTTGAAACAGCTTTTTTATTGCCCTCATTTTATAAAGGAATAAATCCAGAAAAAAACAGGGGTAGTTATTCTATTTGCAGATAAAGTTAATTTTAAGTCAAGACTGATTAAGAGAGACATAGAAGGTCACTATGTATTGGTAAAGGGAACAATCCAAGAGGAAGAGATAACAATTATAGATATATATTCAACAAATACCAGTGCACCCAGTTATATAAAACAATTATTAATGGACATGAAAAATCAAATAAGCTTTACTGCAATTGTATTGGGAGACCTCAACACCCTTCTGTCACAAAAAGACAGGTCAACTAGTCTTTTTGGGATCTTCTAGGTAGAGTATCATGTTATCTGAAACAAAATCTATGTATATAAAAAATTACCTGTGACATTCAGAGAAAAAGAATTTTGAGTGAAATGTAATTTTCTCAGGGTCACCTTCAGATTTTATTTTTAATGCAAAATGTTCATTTGAAAACAATTGTGCTAATAATTTGTTAGATACTGTTTCATGTCTATATCTTTTTTATCTTAAATAATTTTTGAGAATATCCAATATGCTGATGATTGTTACTGTTTTGTTGGTTGGTGCAAAATTGTTATGTTTCGATTTCTTATTTTCCTTTTGTTTAAAATTTTAAAAAAGAGAGGAATAAAAAGAAACAGGCAAAATCGCTTGCCCAAGTTTGCATACCTATTCTTGACAGAGTTAAAACTCTTGAATAAGGCATTTTTGTTCCAAAAACCACAAGTTTACTCCTGTTATACTTCTTTATGTTGATTTAAGATATTTTTATCATAGCATCAGCACACTTGAAAATATATAGTGCACTCCTACTAAATATACTGCAAAGTGAATATTTTAGGTGACAGTCAGTATTGATACAAATAGACTTTGGTACTCACACATTCCTTGTATTTTAGAGTATTTTTTCTTTTTAAAAATTATTTCAATGAGAAAAAACAATAAAAACAATGATAATTTCAAAATAAGGTAATAGGAGATTAACAATGGCTAATATATTGTGTATTGTTATCTTCAAAGTAGTTGCTCAGATTACAAGATTATATAGGCATTGTCTTGGTTACTTTTTTGTTGTTGTTGAGACAAAATATCTGACGCCCAAAATGAAGGAAGAAAGGCTTATTTAGCTTATAGATTTTGGAGGTTTTAGTCTATATTTAGCAGGCTCAAAGGCAGGGTGGTGTGGCTATGGAGCAGCTGTTTATGGCAGCCACAAGTGACAAGACCAAAAAGGGCAACAAAGGAGAAAGCATGCCTTTTTTTTGTTGTTTGTTTGTTTTTAAATATAGATACTGTATATCAGTTATCCACTATAGGGCAGGTGTAGCAATCACACCACCAATCTCAGCGCTAGACAGTGAACCAATCACAAATGCTAGATTTAGCTGCCTCTATGACTGCATGAGGCTTGGGGGGCAATCTAAACATAAACCATAGCAGACATGAAAAATTGATTAAGCAATATAAGCACAAATCATTCTTTCTTTTCAATGAGCTAAGAAAAATTAGTAGTATTATTATCTTAGCTATCTTGTGTATGTGTGTGTATATATATATATATATTCCCTTCCCTTCCCTTCCATATTTTATCCTTTCCCCCACCTCAGTTATTTTTTCCTTATAAACAGTTTCTCCTTCTTTCACAATATGTATTGTATATTTTGAATCTTATTTACTCTTTCTGTTTCTTACACTAGGGAGACAATACAATATTTATACAAGTGAGTCTGATTTATTTCATTTATGAGTATGGTCTCAAGTTGCATCCATTTACCTATAAAAGCTTTGAGATTATCTTGCATAATAGTTGAGTAGTACTGCATTGTATATAAATACTACATCTTTTTTATCCATCCCTCAGCTGATGGGCATCTGGGTTGTTTCCAAGATTTACCTATTATAAATTATGCTGCTGTAAACATGGGTACAAATATATCACTGTGGTTTGATGCTTTTAATTCTTCTGGGAAAATACTCAGAAGGGGAATAGCTGGGTCAAATGGGACCTCTACTCTTAGTTTTTTGAAGAATCTCCATACTGATTTCCACAGTGGTTGTACTAGCCTACACTGCCACCAACAGTAGAGAAGCGTTCCTTTTTCCCCATAGCCCCACCAACATTTGTTACTGGTTGATTTTTTGATAATAGCCTTTTTTTCTGGGGTGAGATGGAATCTCAGTGTTGTTTTAATGACTAATGATGTTGAACATTTTTTCATATATTTATTTACCATTTGTATTTCTTCAGCTGAGAAGCATATATTCATCTCACGTGCCCATTTTTGGACTGGGTTTTTAAATATGGGTTGCCTGAATTTTTTCAATTCTTTTATGTTCTAGATAGAAGTCTTTGAGGGATAGTTGGGTAAAATTTTTTCCATTTTGTGGGTTTTATTTTCACTCTCTTGATGATTTCTTTTGCTGTGCTGAGTCTTTTTAATAAAATGATATCCCAGCTGATTTTTTGAAGTACCCGTGCAGTTTGGGTTTTGTTCATGAATTCTTTGCCTACCCCCTATATCTTCAAGGTTTCTACCTACTTTGTCTTCCAGTAGATTTAGTGTTTCTGTTTTAACATTTAGGTTTTTGATCCACTTTGACTTTAGTTTAGTGCATAGGGATAGACATGGGTCTAGTTTTATTCTTTCACATGTGGAAAGTCAGTTTTTCCAGCACCGTTTATTAAAGGCTTTCTTCCAGTGAACATGTTTGGTTCCTTTATCAAACATACAGTGGGTGAGTGTGTTTGTAGTTATGTCTTCATCTTCTAATCTGTTCCATTGATCCTCAGGTCTGTTTTTTGGCCATGCCAATTTTTTTTTTTTTTTTTTTTTTTTTTTTGCGGCACCAAAAATTGAACTCACAGCCTCGCACCTGTCAGACAGGCACTTAAGTCACTGAGCCAAACTCCCGGCCCTGGTTTTTTGAGGCAGGGTCACACTGTGTAGCTCAGGCCGGCCTTGCACTTGTGTTGTAGCCCAAGCTGGCCTCGAACTCACAACGCTCCTCCTACCTCATTCTCCCGAGTGCTGATGCCAATTTTATCACAGTAGCTTTGTAGTATAATTTCAAGTCAGGGATTGTGATGTCTTGGGCCTTGCCTTTGTTCCCCAGGGTTACCTTTGCTATTCTAGGTCTCTTCTGTTTCTGAATGAATTTTAGGAATGTTTTCTCTCACAGAACTACAGTAAGTATTTTGTAAATAAAATATGTAATATGTAAAGTATATTCTGTAAGCAAACAGCTTATAAATGAGACCTGGTTGGCTTTGAGTCATTGTTATGGGTAACTACTACCCTTACTTTTATAAAAATTATTTCCTTGCTTTTTCTTGATAGATATGACTACTCTTCACTGTTTGACATTAAAGGACAGCTTATTTGTTTTGAGCTCTCTGCCAACAGAATCACAGTGTATTATTTGGTGGCTTACTATTTCTTTTACCATAATAATGTGAGATTCCAGTTTTGTATAACATTAGCTTCATTAACATTCAATGCAGTGAATGACTTACTTCGCTTTCTAGATACATTCTGACTTTGGCTTTTTCAGTTATCTGTTTTCTATTTTTTTAGAGTCTTATTATGTAGTGCAAGTTGGCCTTGAACTGATGATCCTCCTGCCTCAACTTCCTGAGTGAAAAAATGACAGTTATGTACCACCTCACCAGACTTGTTTTATATTTCTTTTATTCTCCATTTTACTTTCTTTCAAACTAAATTTTTAAAATCATGATTTATTTTTCTACTCCTTTTTTTGGCTTCTATAATGATTACTCTTGAAACTATGCATAATGAACTTAGCAAATTCTAAATTTAATCAATACTTTTAACCTTCAATAAATACATGTTATTAATATAGTACATTATATTTTTAATTTTTCATAACAAAAGCATTATTTTTATTTTATAAAATGTACATATAGATTATCTCACAGACAAAATACTTTGTGCTTCTTTGACACTTAGATTCTCCACTTAGGATCACCTCCTTCCTACCCAGGAGGCACATTTGAAGACATTATTAAGTGAAGGTCTCCTGGTGATAAAGTTTTTCTTTCAGGTTTTGTTTTTTCTGAAAGTACCTCCATGTAGTCTTCATATTTTACAAACAAAACCCTAGATTGGGAAGCATTTTCTCAATTCATAGTAAGATATACATTATATCTCTCCTAATTCCCAATTTGGTGTTCTCATTTTTACCCTGTTTCATGTGTATACAGATTAAAAAAAATTTTTTTTGGAATAATGACTCTCCTTGCATCTCTGTTTTGGTGTGTTTTATCAATCCCAGAAACTTCTTTGCCATTTATTTATTTTTTTCAAACATTGCATTTGCCACTTTTTCACATCCTCTCCTGGGCAGTGTATATTAGATCCACATTGGTCCTTCATTCCTAACTTCAGTGTCTCTTTGCTTTTCCTGTTCTCTGCATCTCTGCTTCTCCCAACTCCTCACATATCTGCATTCTGGACCCCTTTTTGTTCATTTCTTGTTAGTTTTGACTCTTCTACTGTCACACTTCCAAATATTTTTAATTTAATTTTACTTATACTTTTTGAAGTTCTCTTTAAATTTTTTCAAATATGTCAAAAATAGCTTTTATAATTTCCTGTGGTGTTTATCTGAGTTTGGTTTGAAATGTACTAAATAATAAGGATAAGTATCTTATTGCTTGTATTTAGATGTCCCTCTAAAGCCTCATGACTCATGACTCATAGGTGGGGCTTTGGGAGGTGGCTGGATCTCAGGTTAATATGAATAAAGGGTGTATAATAAATAAATTAGTCCACTGACTGGTTTAACATAGTTCTGGATGTGGATAATGGAAGTCCCACCCTGAGTGTGGATGGTACATCCAATAGACCTACAGTCTGGATGGAATAAAAGGGAAAGGGCAAGGGAGTATCACTCAGCTATAAAGAAGGATAAACTGAAGGCTTTTATAGGTAAATGCATGCAATTAGAGACTATGTTCATGAGTGAAATAAATCAGACTCACATGTGTAAGCACCATATTGTCTGGCTAGTGTAAGAAACTGAAGTAAATAAGATCGAAAAGTTACAATAGATAGATTGAAATGGAAAGAAACTACTTAAAGGGAAATCATACTATTTGATCAATTTTGCATGTCTGTATCTAGTAACCTGGGCAACTTGAAGATAACAGTATGTAATATAACAATCATTGTTAAATTCCTGTCATCTTGTTTTGAAACCCTGTATCACCATTTTACTGTTGTTTTGCTTTTTGTTGTTTTTGTTCGTTTGCTTGCTTGATTGTTTTCTAATATTTCTGTGCTTTTTTTGTCTCTTTAAAAAAGAAAAAGGGAAAGGGGTGGGGTTCACTGCTTCCTACTTGCCCTGCCATAGACTGTTTCTCCTCTGTGATCGATGCCCTTCTGCCATGCTGCCTTGCCTTAGAGTCAGCATGAAACCTCTACAAACTGTGAGCCAAAATAAACCTTTCCTCTAGCTTGTGGGTATTAGGTATTTCATCCTGGGAACAACAAAGTAACTAAGACAGTTTATATTCAAAAACTCCAATCTGAAATTTTTGTGAGATGATTTCTAAGTTTAAATTCCCTTGGTTGCAATTGCCATCAAGGTGGAAGACGCTTTAGAGTAACACCACTCTCTAGATTCCTATCCTTCCTTAGGTTTCTGCAGCATAATGCTTTGCTATCTTGTTCGTTGTCTGGTACTTTTGAGAAGTTTTGTGTGTTTCTTTTCAAATATATTATAATGAACACTTTTAGCTGTGGTCACAAGGATAAGTGCTTGTCCTAGTGTTCTACTCTAGTATATTACCAGAAACAAATGTCCTTGTCTTGAATGGCTTAATCATTCAACTGCTCAAGAGTAGAGACTAGACTATATAATCTTTTCTAATGTCCTTCTTCTATTATATCATAATTTTAGAATCATTATAGGATACCAACTAGTAGGAAGGCTAACAACAACATTTCTAGTATGAATATTATGACCTTGGAAATCAGAAGTGTTTAGTTTTATTTTTGCTTTCTTTACTTTTTTTTTTTTTTTGTACTGGGGATCGAACTCATGACCTCATGCTTACCAGGCAGGTGCTTGTGCTGCTGAGTTAAATTCCTGGCCCCTTTAGTTTTATTTTTGGCCATTGGTATTGTACTATGTTAGCACTTATTTAGTTTGATTATTGCCTTAATATTTCCACTTAAAATACTACAACTCCACTTCTCCCATAAATATAATTTTCTCAGGCAAGTGAAGACTTACCTTGAAGGACTTTGAAGACACCCTAATTTCAAACCTGTCTAGAACGTTTATGTGTGTTAAAGAGCTGATAGTTTTCATTGCAAAAATCAGAAACATTACCATCAATAGTTAGCAACCATATTTCTTCAGAGAAAGTTCTTCTAAAAGATGCATTGCACCAACTAAACAAAAATGATGGCAATGTACTCTGATTTGTTCCCTTCAACCATAAGGAAAGAAATATTCTCTAGCAAACAGCGCAATTTGTATCTTTTGTGGGTACTCACTGAGCACTCTTGTAGTTATAATAACAGAAAGAAAAGCTTAAATATTGCATAGTTTCTCTTATGTGAGAAACCCAAAATAAAAGTAGAGAACAAAATAAAAGATAGGTAATAGGAAGTAGGAAAATAGATCTTTCTCAACTGTGAAGGGGATTAAAAGATAGTGGAAGGAGGGTTGGGGGAAGGAATGAAAAAAGAAATTAAGATGTGTTATGTACACAAGGAATGTAAACACTATGTATTGCAATCATGTACTAATAAAAAAAAATTCAGTAAGCTGTCCTCCTTAAGTACAACTGGGTTTCCACTATGGTACATATGAGATGAGAGAACTGCTGAAAACAGAATTTCTAATGAGTCATCTTTAATGTCATTGCCACATACCAGTGGACTGAGCAGCTACCAACCCCACCCTCACAAAAAGAAAAAGTTATATTCATTCCACAATAAAAGATGCGCTTCTCCTCATCAATTTTTTTCATTTTGTCTTCAGAACACCTTGTCTGAAGATTGCTGAAGAGATTATGGGTCAAAAAGTATTTGAATGAAATAATTACAAATTTGAAGGAGCTAAAAGAGGTTTAATTGTATTAATATTCTTTACATCATCCTTATTCATAAAATGTAATCATTTATTGAATACTTCCTATGCTATATATTCATTCATTCTACATCACAGTATTTTTCTTATTAAATACCTTAATTACCAAATAATGAATGAAGCAATTTAAGAATGAGGAAAAAGACCTCGAAGAGAGCAAGAGGCTAGGAAGTATAAAGCAAGCTAAAATTGCTATAACTCCAAAGTTTTTTCTTTTAACTGTTATATACACTGCCTCTCTTTATTAAAATTTCTTGGTGAAGATTTTTTTTTGCTGTTCCTCTTACTTTAAACAAGAAAAGGGAATGGGAATTACATTAACAAAAGAATCATTATAAATTATAAATGTCTCTGCCTAAGACCATACTATGTGTTCAACAAATTGTTGCATTTTTTTCTTGGATCCCCAAGATAATGACTTTTCCTAGCCTTGTTTGCAGTCAAGTTGGCACCAATGTCTGTGTTCTATACAACAGATGTGAACAAAGAAGATAGGGCCAAGTCCAGGCCTCTTCAGGAACACACTTGTGTGATCTTCTATACCCTTTCTTTACATTTTGACAGTTGTGGAGGTTAAGTGATAGAAGTGGTAATGATAAAAAGAAAGGAAGAGAGTTTTCTGCATAACCTTGTGGTCCACAGACCACTGTCAACTGGACCCTGATGTGACGGCTGTGGGTCTTTACTGAATTACCACTGATGTCTGTTTTTACCATAGTTATCCTACCTTCTAACCATGAGAAATAATCAGTAAAGCTACAAACATCATGCTAACATTTTCAGCTTCATCTCTACATTTAAGAACTCAGGATTATTCTTGGATTTTACAAGTTGTAATAACTACTAGCTTAATTTGCAAGAGAATGCTATTGTCAGTCTGTGAAAATTAACAATGGCTCCATTTTCATCAGGCACAAATGACCCATCATTTGCTTTGATGCAAAAATCAATTATACATGAACTCTTTCTTCACAGTGTTGTATTTTTGTACCAATGAATTCTATTCAGGAAAAGTAGACTGCGGCATTCTCAGTGATACTGTTCCTTAAGGAGGCTCAGCCCTGAAAGGTTTCCTTGTAGTTTTGCTACAGTTCTTTTACACAGATGATAAACAGAACTTTGGCAGCATTTAACGAGAATTGAAAGCAATGTAATTATTATAACGTAATGGTAGTAGGTTCATCCTATCACCTGCAAACGGAGTAATGGCCGACTGTGATGTTGGAAGGCCCTCATATTGAGTGCGGATTGAACCGGTGCTATTGGAAGAACAAGAAGGAAGCTTGAGAGCAAATATGTTAAACAATAGCAGAAGAGAGATTCTAGTGATATGATAAGGAAATAGAGTGCAGTTCACATTCGAATCTAGGAAACTGGAAATAAGCTACTGGAGAATTAAAGATGGCTGGCAAGCCAGAAAGAAATTTTGTTCCTTATTCATTTGTACCCCTCAAACTAGCTACTTTATAAGAATGAGGACATTTTAAAGATTCCCTTAGATTTAATATAGTATTTGCACTGACAATATACATTTCTTTCTGGATAAAACGCTCCATTCATATCCATATCCATATATTAAATAGTATGATGGTATAGTTGATATGCTCAGATATTTTAGATTAACATTAGAGATAAATCAAAATAATATAAATCAAAGTAAATACAACATTCATCTTCCAGTGCAGCACAGAGTTGGGAATGGGTTTGCACAATTTTTACTCTGCAAAATAGGAGTCTATATGATCTATATTATAACATCAGCTGCAATATTTTGGCTCAGTCCAATTTATGAAGCCCAATATGTGTTCTATAATGAGAATTACTGCTGACTCAAACACTCTCAGTAAAGAAGCAACTTAAAGAACTGATTTTTATTTTCTATTTAGACTCCTACGGTGAATTCATTTTCAGAGCTCTATGATACTTTCTCAGTTACAGTTTCACAGTTCACCTTTTAATATGTATATTAGAGATAAAGAATAAGCTAGGGCTGGTGTAGATAAAAAGGGAGGACTCTAAAACAAATTACTTAATTGGAATCTGAATTATGTACCTCATGAGAGGAACATTTTCCTTACTTTAAACAAGATCCTGAGGCTTGTGGGTGCAGCTCAAGGGTAGAGTACCTGCTTAGCACTTCTAGGGCCCCACATTTATCCACAGTACGCGCTTCCCCTCCACCGGCTTAAAAAAAAAAAAAAAAAATCTGAGGCTCAGTAGGACAGATCATCACATGTAAATAGGGACCAACTATCCCTGGAATGTCACTCCCTCTCTTATCTTCATTGCTCTGCCCTCCCTCTGTCCTCCAGTTTCTACCTTCCTGATAAGCCCTCTCTGGCCTCCTTAGTGGACTCCTTTTATCTCTCAGCCCTTTGTAGATACTTCAGCTTCTGTATCAAATTGCATTACATGCTTATTTCTCTCCTCCAGTACATGATACCATCTAGAGAACAAACCTTTACAACATTTTGATTTTCAATAAATGTTCACCCAATGAACAAATGGCAATGGATTTTTGATTCTGCAAATATTCAAGCTGCTTGTTTTTTCCTTAAACTTTGGTGATATTAATAAAGCTGAAACCTTTGTTCGACAGGTCTGCTAATTATCTTCAGCTATATGTATATCTACTTTAGCTACCTAGCCTTGTTTGTCACTATGATCAGTACTGTGCTCCTTGCCTCACTAAGTGAGTCTGATTACTTCAACTAGAACAGATCCACCACTCAGTCAATAAATAAGTGCTTGGAAATCCTGCTGTGTTTACTTATTTGAGAACAGTATAAGAAATATAGCACCCTTCTGTTACTCAGAGATTTATAAATATTTTGGGAAAGCAGGAAACTTGGATGCAAAAATATAAGGTCCAAATTATGGCAATAATAAAATAATTTTAATATTTTACAATTTCAAGAAGACATTCATATAGATTATTTCATATCAGTACTCACCATTCCTTAGTGAGGTGTTAAGTCAGTCTGACATAAATGTACAATATATTGGTTATATATGGCAGGTGTCACTCTTATTTTGCAAAAAGTGGCTTTAAGGTTCATAAAGATTAGCTAGATCACAGAACTTACTGGAGAGGTAAATCTAGGACTGAAAGATTTGCTGACATAAGTCTTACCCTCTTTTTACTTTGCCATTTCCTTGGCTGTGGTAGGACCTTAGATTAGTTTCTCTCTAGACTGTGTGTCTAGGTCTATGTCCATTCTAACAGGAATGTCCTCCTCTCCAAATCCTTGACAGTTATCTACAAGCTTAAGTATCACCATTGCCTCATCAACAAAAGTGCAGACCAGAATTTGAATCTAAGTTCTGTTTAATAATACCCTATTCTTCCTTGTTAAAAATTTTGGATTTTGTTAGCACACAGTCCAAAAATATACTATTTTAGCATATTTTGTTTTTGTGATTTTAAGACTTTTCTCTGATAGTCTATTTATATATCTTCTCCCAAATAACAAGCATTAGTCTGGATATTGTTATGGTTTGTGTTTGAATGGCCCCCCAAGCCTCATGAAATCATGAAGGCAGCTGACTCTAGCATTTGTGATTAGTTAGTTGCCTAGTACTGGGATTGGTGGTGTGAGTGCTGTACCTGCCCAGGGTGGGTAATCAGCATACAATATAAGGGAGGGAAAGGAGCAAGATTTTCTTCTTTCACTGTTGTTGCTTGCAGCCACCATGAACGGCTGACCCTCAGCCACACCACCCTGCCTTGGAACCAGCTGAGTATGGACTGAGACCTCCAAAAACTGTAAGCTAAATAAACCTTTCCTTGCTTCACTTTGGGTGTCAGGTATTTTGTCTCAACAATGAGAGAAAAGTAACCAAGACAAATATCAAAGATACAGAATTCTGAATCACTTTCTCTGCCCTATCTGCTAGAATGATGTCATCATCAATATTAGCATTACACCTTCCTCCTCCTCCTTTCAACTAACATTCACTGAACATTTAACATGTGCCAAGCACAGTTCTATTTATTTCTTCATTTAGTTCTCATAAATAAAACAACCAAGTCAGGATTTCTATTTCATCTCATAGTTAAGAAAACTGAAGTCTGGAGAGGTAAAGCAACTTTTCAAAAATCAGATAGCAAGAAAGTAATTAAGTAGGTAAAACTCTGCAAAGGGATACACAGACCAGTTGCCAGCGTAGAAGGTGCATAGCATATTAATGACCATACACTTTCAAGAGCAGACTCTTGCAGATCCTTCTACCACAATGCCCTCGAAATGTCCTGTACTTTTCCTTCACATAACTTATCTCAAATTATCATCATATATTTGTTTTTTGTGATCATTTGCTTAATGTCCTTGAATGAGGACAAGAATTGTTTTTGTTCCTAACTTCTGTTCACCCAGTGCTTAGCAGAGTACCTACCATGTGATTGACTGTATGTAAATACCTTCTGAATAAGGGATTCTCTTCTGGTCCCACTGTCAAACAACTACACTGAAGATTTCTTTATTTGTCTTAATATTTTAGAGCTCAGTGTAAAAACCTATGCAACTTATTTCTAGCATAAAGAAGAATATGCTATACTCAGACCTGCTCTCTGTACATTAATCTTTGTGCTTATTAGCAGGATTATTTTAGGTGGTGACCTCAAATAACTCTCACACTCTAGCTACACTTTTGAAGTGAGTTAAGTCATATTCACAGAAGCTAGTTTTCATATGTGTCTTTGGTGTGTTCTTCCATAGAATATGGACAATACGGTGAATTTCAATAGCATAAGTTGTTCTTTTCTAAGGAGTAGCCAATGTTTTTTGACGTTTTATTTTTAATGTCAAAAATAAAACTTAGTCTTATCATTTTCCTAGTACACCAGAGTTTTCAGAAAGACATTCTTGTCCATGTTCATTGACTTAATCAAAAACCAATTTGATAAAAATTTTCTGCATCAAAAGTAATTTTGCAAATATGAAAAAAAGGAGGAAGACAGAAGAATTTTGCAGACAGAAAAATTAACAGGTATTATATTAACCTATTCAGTAGAAAAGTATTTTAAGAGAGCTAAAATATATATTCTTCTTCTCAATGCTTCCTCACACTGGGGTGGTTACTCTTAAAGAACAGTTTCAAAGTGACTGCATGAACAAGGATCACAGAATTTGTCTCCATGTTGTACTACAGAGACTGGGGTTCTTTCCTCTGCATCAGTGGTTCTCAAACTTTGGTATATATCAGAACTATTGAGATTTTTTTAAACTACAAAATGCCAAGTGCCCTGCAAAAAGCACAGATTTTGTAGAAGTCAAGGAAAAGTTATGAGTATTTGCATTTTTACAAGTTCCAAGATTTTACTGATGTGACTAGTCCAAGAAAAATGCTTTACATACCACTGTTTTATACCATGCAGATATGGCATTCTTTTAAACCGTAACACATACCATGACCAGTCACTTTGGAATTCTAATTAAAGACTCACAAATTTGTGATAAGAACAGTAAGACATAGATTGACATATATTATATTGCTAATCCAAGTCCAAGGCTTTTTCCACTATTCACTCTGCCTTGCCACTCACATCATTTCATGACTAGTCCTTCACTTCAAAGAAAGAAAAGAAAGAAAGAAAGAAAGCAAGGAAGGAAGGAAGGGAAAGAAAGAAAGAAAGAAAGAAAGAAAGAAAGAAAGAAAGAAAGAAAGAAAGAAAGAAAGAAAGAAAGAAAAAAGAAAGAGAAAGAAAGAAAGAAAGAAAGAAAGAAAGAAAGAAAGAAAGAAAGAAAGAAAGAAAAGTTGGTAATACAAAATAATCCTTGGAACTCATTATATATCTTACATATTATAGCAAAGACTTGTATATAACATAAAAGGAAGAACCCCTCCTCTACTCTTGACTCAGCTTCTGACTTATTTTCTTGATTATTATTGATTCATTTTGCTAGAGTATTCAGTGCTATAAATTAAAGTTCTCAGTCTGAGGTTTTGATTTTTTTTATTTTTTATTTTTTAATATCTAGTATTTCAGGCCCAGGGATTTAGCTCAATGGGTTAAGCACCTGCCTGGCAAGTGCGAGGTTGTGAGTTGTGAGTTCAACACCCGGTACAAAAAAAACAAAAAAATCTAGTATTTCAGCATCCTCAAGTACATTTTCCAGAAGATATCTTCTGTCGGCAGGAACAGATGGCTTGGTTGATTGCTAATAGGACATGGAGATAATTGTTAGTAGGTTAACATTTAAAACACAGTCCATTTGGGAGTCACCCAAAAACTGCTACCGTAGTGACACAGCTATTGATGGCATGTGGGCAAGACTTCATGTGGTTATCAGTCTGTATTCCAGAGGACCAAATTTATAAACTATCTCTAAGATGTATACCAAAGTCCAAATAAAATTAAGTATTGGCAATGCTCTGTGCCCATGTTCCTAACAACTAGTCAGTTGCCTCATCCTATTTATCTTACTTACATATTATATTTTTCGTATTTTCTATTCGCACTGCCACCACCCTAAGACAAGTCTTGGTTAGTTTCACTCAAATCTCTCGTGTTACATTACCAAATGATCTCAGTCTTTCCAACCTCTACTCTCCTCAATTCCTGTTACAGTTTGCTACCTGAGTAACCTCCCTGAGTAGTTATGACTACGCATTTATATACTCAAAAAACTTCTCCATGACTCTTGGTTACTCAATAAAATTCAAATAGTATAAAACTCAAGTCTTTCTACTTTTCTTGTCACTTTTCAATCTAATTTTCATTCCTATAATTCAAGTGTCTTTTCTAAACTTCAGCATAATTATTGATTTACAGTTCTCCATATATTACCCATACTTTCCCATCTCCTTGTCCTTGATCCACCTGATCCATGTAGGCTTTCTGTTGAGAATTGTCTTGATAATTCACAATTCCTCTTCATGATTGTCCAATCTCACCTCTTTCTTAAAGTCCAAATCAAAGTCATTTTTCCTATTAGTATTTCTTTCATTTTCTCAGCAGGAAGCAATACTGGTCATTTGAAATTTTACTGAATATTTCCACATCACTATTACAATCTTTGTTTTTCCACTACATCTTCATTTGTAGCACTCAAATACAGTATCAAATTGCATCATTACTTTCTTGTGTTTATAAAATATATTGATTTCCCATTGCTCTGAAGAGGAAAATCCTTGATCTATTAACAATTTGCATGGTTTGTTCTTTGTATCCAGCTCAAGTCCCTTCAACTCTTGCCTTCTACTCATTCAGTGAGATACGCCCTTGTTGTTTCAAATCATACATGCTCTTCCTCCTACTTAAATTTATCCTTTTTTTTCACCTTTCCCGGTCTAGTTCATTTATTTCACCCTTCAGAATTTAGAATTCAACTTACATATCTCCTTTTACAGAAACTTCTCTTGTTTCCCTTGGCAAAGTCAGCATCTCTATACCTTTTCACAGGAGCATGTATTACAGCCACTTAGTAAAGAATCTCTTAAGGGTAGCGGCTATGTTTATCTCATTTCCTACTGGATTTATGTGACACAGAAACACTGTTAGTTTTCTATGCCTGTGATAAAATACCTGAGAAATTCAATTTAAAGGAGGGAATATTTATTTTGGCTTACAGTTTCAGAGGTTTCAGTGCATGGTCACTTAGTTCTCTTTCTTTGAACTTGGCTATGGAATGAGTGAGGCAGAACATTATGGTGGGAAGAATTTCAGGGAGCAAGGTAGCTTATCTCATGGCAGACAAGAGGAAGAAAGCCAAAAGCTGAGATGAGGGACAAAAGATAGTTCTCAAGGGCATGCCTCCAAGAGATTACTCCTTCAATTAGGTCTCATCTCCTAAATTTTCATCACCTGCCAAGAATCATAAGATTATGAACTCATTCATGGATTTATCCATAGTCATGGTCAGATCTCTCAATATCCAGTCCCTTTCCAAGACCACAACTCTGAGCATTGCTGCATTGGGAAACCTTCAACACATAAACCTTTAGGAGATACAGTATTCCCAATTCAAACAATAATGCTGACTGAAGAAATATGCGTTACATAGTTTCAATTTAAACAAGATATAAATATATATCATGGACTAATTCAAAGTTTTGTGTTTGCCTTATTTCCTATGTTTCTCAACTGGCTAAGATAAATTCCCTAATTTATTTTTTAAACCCTAACAATCCAACTTTCTAAGGCAGTAGGTGCTAAAGGCATGTGCACTGAATGATAAAATAATTGAGAAAAGTAATGAATTCACAAACAGACTGGTAAAACATACATAAATAATTTAATGTTTTATATAATTTATCAATCCTCATATCTATTACTGTATTTTAATATATCTAGTAATGAAAAATAATCAAATGTCATTCACATTTTATGGATCAATGGTTTGTTGTTTTCTGATTGCTGATGTTTACTGAAAAGACAAAGGGAAGGAAACAGAAGCACTCTTACAGTCTGGAAAAGAGACAGAGTTGATATATAATGGTCAGGTTCAGAGGAAATAAACATTAAGAGAGAGAGAAAGTGACTTGAAGTAGGTACAGGCAAAGAACCCGGGGAATAAGAGAAGTCTTCACAAGAAGAGAGTAATTGTTTCATTATGCTTCAATTTCAAAAGAAAATCATATTAATTTCTTCTATGCTGCTAAATTTCAATTTAGTAGTACCAGGACTGACCTGTTAGCTACAGCATCTTTGCACAGCCGAATCACAGCATCCTCATCCTTACCGTATTTCCTTTCTTCCATGCCAATCAGTCCCTAGGAGACCAAGCTCCCTACAATCACAAACCCTTCACTTCTTATTATCTCTGCTTGACATGCTCTGTGTGTGACCTTGGACAAATCACTTCTGACTTCTATAAAATGGAAGGGAAGAGTCTGGTTTTCAGAATTCATCCCACAGACAGTATTCTGTGATTGTGTGTCCTGTCTTGCTACAAGTTTTGGTGCATGGCTGCTGGAGTTTTGCTGTCATTCATTTGATATTTCATGTCTACAGTATGCAGTGGAGGGATCTAGGTGCAAGGGATAAAAGGAAAAAAGCAGAAAAAACTGATATCTTAAAAGGTAAAATCTTTCCTCAGAAAAGAGCTGTATTATAGTGGAATGAGGCTGTCAAACAAAAGAAGTAAAATATGTGGTATAATCGATATCATAAAGTACTAAGAAGGAAAAAAAATAACAACAATTTTCAAAAAGCCTGGGAGAGGAGCCAGGAATGCGGCGAATGGTTTTGAACAAGATGCCAGAGAAGGCATCACAAAGACAGCAAAATTCCCTGTTCCCTGCTTAATTACCTTTGACTCCTGGAAATTACATGTGACTTGGGATGCATCTTTGTGGACCTCTTTCTTCTTCCTCTTAAATCTGTCCCTGCTCACTGACATTGCCAGAGCCTTTGTTCCATTACTATAAGTTCTTGCTAGGATTGTGAGCAATGCCTTTATGGTCTTATTGTTTCTACTTTCTCTATCCTCCATACTGTCTTTTTTTCTGCAGATTATTCACTTTCTTACAATTCTAACACCTGTTGCTCTCTAGAAATTCCCCAGTTATTACCCTCATTGATCTCTGACTCCTGCCTAGACCTTAACTGTCACTGTCCTTAGCCCTGATCATGCCCATACCCACACTGCGTGGTATGCCCCGGCCCCAGCTGCCTACCTGGCAAACTGCTACCTCCCTTCAAGGATCTACCCAAAGATATTTCCTCTTGGGATGCCTTCTTTTATTCCTCTGGGTGGAAATGGCTTCCTTCTCCTCAGCACTCTGCAGTTTGCAACTACCTCTGTGGCATTTACCACACTGATTTGATTATTCATTTCATTTGCCTGTTTCTTGTTATCCCTTCAGAGAATATTCATTATTCATTCATACTTTGAACTTAGTAAGGTCTCAATGAAAGTAATGAATGCAGAGAGGATGTGAGAAGAGAAAGTAAAAAGGGAAGTAGACTGCCAGTCAGTTGTAGAAATTGGGAAGCTGAGGAAAAAAAAAAACATCATTGCTTCTTAAAAGCTTAGGATTAGAAGAAACCTTAAAGTAGCCCAAATTCTAAAATTGCAGGCCTCAGCACTAACCTACCTTTCATTAGCCTAGCTTTGACCTTTTGTCCCAATTTTCATAACTGGGCTTCTGCAACTCAGCCCCCACCTGGTGCCCCATTTCTGAGCTCTCACCTTCTGTCTTGCTCCTTTCTGCCTGAATCTCTCTTTGGAGACCTGCCTACTATGTCAGGTGCTCTAAAACAGAAACTCTGTGCTGTGCTTACTCCCTCTCCCTCTCATTTCTCCCCTTTTAATCTCTGCCCTGACCATGAACCCAGGCAGGTGGCCAGGGCCCTGCTAATCCCTGACAGACTTCCATGTTTCTGCCTTTGAGCATTACAAGCTTCTGGGTTCTTTCTTTGCCTTTGACTGCCTGCCTGCTGTGGCCACCATCCCTCCCATCCCCCATGCCATCTGACCATTCAGATGACCACCTGCTCTCCCAGGCCATATTATACCCTTCTAATTCCATTAATGGCCTCTTCAAATGGCTAAAAGAAAAAAAAGAAAAAAGAAAAAATTAAAAAAAAAAACTTTGGACATAAGTCTGTTTTGTTGTTTATTTGTTTGGGATTTTGTCTTCCTTCTACTTTAAGCTCATGAGTCTACTCAGGTTATCCTTGCTTTCTACTCTGAGATGACTGGGCACACTTTAGTGGATACAGAGGGTTTTGGGGATATATCTAGGCTGGTGTAGTTCAATTTAACATGTTTAACAGCACTGGGTTTCTGGAGAACTTTATGTAGTTTATAGTTTAATGCACTTTTCTTATAGATAAGGACATCAATGTTCCAAAGGTATAGGAACTTTTCAAGGCTACACAGATATCATGCAGTAGAATGACATCTAGATTCCAGGTTTCCTGCATCATAGTTAAGATGTGTCCTTCCTCTGTACTCTCTCACCTTTACAGACCTGGCTTTCACAAATCAGAGTGTTCTGTAAATTAAAGATAGCAGAATCATTTAGAGGCACCTTGAAGAAATTAAAATACTAACCCATAGCTAGCACATTTTCAAGCTAAATAGATCCTATTAGAGTAATCTAACTTCCTTCAAGGACACAGAAAATATATGAAGAACTAGAAGGAGGAATTTACTTTAATTTATTCCCAACATAATAATATTTTTAAAATTTCTCTTTGGGATATCAATACGCTATGATCTAGGGATCCAGAGCAATTCATCAGTTAAGAGATAAAGAGACACCAGAAAAGTTATTAATGAGTTAATATATGGGGCAGAAATGGTATTATAAAGAAGACGATCCTGACACCAATGTCTTTAAAGACTATTTAATTTGTTGCCTAACAAAGAAATGAAACATATGTCCAATATGTCTGGCTAGTAAACTAACAGTCAATGTGGTATTACTTACAACAAGTAGCCAGTCCTTCTTGGGATTCAGGTGTGTATTAAACAAGGTCTTGACTTTGGTGAGCTTAAAATTCATTAGGGGAGATGTCTGTGTGCAGAAATAATTGTAACTTAAGGCACGTAGTAAGTGTGATAAAAACAAGAAAGGAAAGAAAAGCGGCAGAAGGAAAGTGGCAACTTCTTCCTACCATAACAGGTCGCCTTGAGCTCTATGGAAGCAAGGGCTTCTGAGATCTGACCTGACCGGCCAAGCTGGAAACCTGAGAGTCACCTAGCTGCCACTTCTCTTTTACCTCCGATATCCAGGCAGTCATCAAGTCTGACAATTTTAACACCCAAAATATCTTACAACTTGCTTTTCCCATGAGCTTGTGCCTTAGATCAGGGCCTTGTCATCTCGCAGCAGATGTGTGCAGTAAGCCCTGGCTTGTCTTATTAAATCTAAAGTCTCACCTTCCTTCAATTCATCCTCCACACTGCTAACAGAATGATCGTGCTGCCAATCTGATCACGTCACTCTGGAGTTTAAAATCCTCCGATGACTCATCATTTGCAAAGCCCTTTTATGATCTGGCCCCTGTTTATTGCTTAAAGCTCATCTCCTGCTCTTCTTTGCACAGTATGTTCCAGAAATATTGAATTCCCTGTATCATACCCACCCCCACACACACATACACACACACACACACACACACACACACACACACACACACACACAAAGCATCATGGGCCTGGCTGCTTCTCTACTGTGCTCTGCAAACCAGAGTATTAACCAGAGTATGTGAATAACAGACTGATCCTTCCACAATTGGGAGGAATCAAGTTCTCTTCAGAACTTAGAAGGACTCTTTATGTGAATGATGTTTTCTCCTCTGTAGGATCTTCTTAGCAACACCATTCTGTCCTAACAAATCACAAGAGTGAACCCCAAACTTTTTTTAGGTTATTTGATTTACGTCTTTTTTTATCAAATAAGGGTGGTATTGTTTCCAAGGAAATCATCAAGGAAATCATCAGGATCACGTGTTTTTTTTTTTTTTTGGCGGCACTGGGGCTCGAACTCACAACCTCATGCCTGCCTGGCAGGAGCTTAAGCCACTGAGCTGAACTCCTGGCCCTATTTTTTTTTTTTCAAGACAGGCTTGCACTATGTAGTTCAGGCTGGCCTTACTCACGTTGTAGCCCAAGCCAGTCTTGAATTCACAATGCTTCTCCTACCATAGCCTCCTGAGTGCTGGGATTAAAGGTGTGCACCACCACACCCAGCTATTATTAGGATTACCTTTATCACCTTTTCAGACCTAGTTTTCACAAGGAAAGTTAACCAAATGGTTAGAAAGAAAATTTACAAATCTTCAGTACATACAACATGTTGGATGCATATTTTTCTTTCTAGATGTATCCCATTTAATCTTTACAAGAAAGTAGGAATTTTTGTTCCATTTTAAAGATAAAGACAATGAGGCTTTACCAAAACTGATTGCTTCTTCAACATCATTTTGTGAGAAGCATAAAAGATCCAAGTCTTTTGTCTTTTCAGTGCCAGTGTTGTAACCATGCCCCCAAATCACTTTCTGAACCACTCTAAATCAACAAGTTGAATTTAGTGCAATCATTTTTTTTTCCCTAATTCTCTAAAATGTTCCATTTGCATACTGTAGCTGTGGCGTAGTTCCTCCCTCCTGTCACCAGGAAGTCTAGAGGCAGACAGAGCACACGCTGTACAAGTAGCTTCCAGTCTGTCCTTTCTTAATATTGAGATTAGAACTGTGACTTTATTTATAGTGACTGAGAGCCTATTTGATGTAATGTCGTCCCTTTAAAAAATAAAGACATAAATGACAAAGATAGGACTGGTAGGTCGCAGGCAAGGAGAACCCTGGCACCTGCTCACAGGTTGATTCTAGTAATTCTCACAACAAATCTATAGAGCACATATTGTTATCTCTAACTCATGAGGGAGAAAGGGATTAATATGACTCAACACCAATCACAAGGCTGTTGGAGGGAGCAGGTCAAGGATTTAAACTCAAGTCTCACACTGCAGAGCTGCTGGCTTCAATTCCTATTTTCTAGGGCCATTTTCAAATTTCCACAGACCAAAGTGAAATGTACCCAAGGCTATTAGGGCTGGTGACTGACATCAGTCATCTTCGAAGGCTTCTTTGGCAGTTTATAAGACATGATATAAAACAAGATAAAATATAAAACATGGATTGATGACACTACTGTATGAATAATCAGTTTTTGAATCAGTTTTTTGAAATATAAATCTCAAGGTTTTTTTGTTTTAGAGTTTATGCATATTCTACTAATATTCTTAGAATATTGCTACCTATTATTTTACTTAAAATGCCATTCTCTTGTATCTTTGTTCTTTAAAAACAGTGAATACTGATTCTAAAAATAAAATCAAATAACTATAAAAAATAGAGTCATGCAATAAAAAGGCAGAAAACATAGCTTTTTAGTAATCAAGGGTAAAATCGCAACATGTGGAAAAATAAAATATTGGCAGACCTCTGAACGTGGAATTACAACCCTGCTAAAGACTGCAGAATTTTATTTCTATGATTTGGAAGACTCAAAGGACAAAAACAAAAACATGAAATGCTGATTCTAAAAACCCTTGACAAAATATCAGTCTAGAAATTAATATTTATCACATTTTTAGTGTTCTTGACACAATGACTCTTATATGCTGATGTTTATGAATATAAATTTTCTGGCACTGTGGACATATATTATCTTTTCAGAAAATAACAAGGTAGGCAGATGCTTTTCTACTTGTGATTATTAAAGCTAGAACTCTACCAAGAATAGACATCAACATTTATGACAAATAAAATTGAAATCAATGGACTGCATACCTTTTAGTTGCACACTGACTCAATTAATTATAATGAGAAAATAGACAATGATTCTCTTAGCCAGTTATGACAATTTAGAACACAACTGTGGCATGCTTTTTGTCTTATTCAGTCTTAAGAAAGTGTAGAAGAAAAAAGAGATGGCAAATGGCAACTAGGATTTGTTTATGTACTAGGATGAAACATATTTTTATTGGAGAGAGATGCAGACAGCACAAGACTATGTCCAGTGGCCCTAGACAAAGTGTCTCTAGTTTCATATTATTATGACACACAGTTTCACACTCTAAGTATCACTATTATTCCAAAATTGTTGCTTTGTATTTTCTTTTCTTTAGTTTATGAGTCACAGGAAATAAAAATAAAATATGCACTGACTTGATTTTTTCCTACATTTTTAAAGGATATTTTTAGACATTTTCACTTGAGTCATTCTTTGGCTCAACATAAACTAATTGTATTCATTACTATGGACTTTAGTTTATAATTGGGTAAAACAGACAAGTGTAAGTTCCATAGCTTTACATAAACATTAAATGTTTATGTAAACATTAATTGCCATAATGGTGGAGTATGTGAGTTTATACTGGATCTATAATCCCTAGCATTTATAGTTGGAAACAGCTGAAATCTGTCTCATTATGTATAGTAATAATATCAATTATGGCAATGGTAATGATAATGTTGATGATGGTGATATCAGCATTAATGGAAACTTTGCTATATATAAGACACTGTGTAATGAACTACATGTTCATTCACTCAGAACAACATAGAGAAGTTATTAATATTAATTTCCATTTTATTTATTTATTTATTTATTTTTTACTTTCATGTATTTTTATTACAACTTCAATGAACAATATGAATTAATGTAATGTTTCCAAGCTGAAATTAATGTATATGGTCATGGTAAGTGGATTAAAAACCACTAAGTTAATAGCCTAATGTTAGTTCAAATCAAATTTCACTGCCAAACCTCATATAAAACCTTGTTTTTATTTTCTTGTCTTTAATCTCCATTTTAAAGCAATCTCGACTGAGTGAAATTTAAAGATTTGCCCAAGGTCGCGTAGTTTCAAAGTAACAGAGGTAGGATACAAAAAGGTAAGTCTCAACTTGCATAAGCATAAAGGAAACAGAATTTTAAATTATTCTAGACCCTAAAGTGGGGAGCTAAGCTATAACTAGCCTTCTAAACTGGCCACTCCAAGGTAACTCTGGGCATCCCTCAGCACCTACCTCAAGAAGTGGTCCATCATTTTGAGTTTTAATTTCCACTCATTTTCCTATACACTTGATTCCAGAACAGAGTTTAGTTTGTTTTGCTCTAGTTACATCTGTTTTTAGGAGTAGAGTCACAATCTAGCATCTCTGGTCTACTGGAAACTTCCAAACATACGCTTCTAAAATTGTCCCAGTTATTCCCTGTAAATCCTGTGGAAAAAACCTTTATTTCCTTTGAGAGCCATTTCAACTACTATTTTCTGCATCATGATATGTCTCACATCATTTATGTCTTCTTCTCGTACAAGCCCTTTGAAAATTAGAAATTAAGTCTTTCACTTTCCACAAACTGACACAATGCCTGACACTGAATTATGATAAATGAATGACCTATTCAGGCTCATAGGCTCAGAGCCACTGTCTCATTGATTGGATCTACTTCTTGCTGAGAGATATGTAGGTATCTTGGATTTACTCTTGCCTCTATGATCCAGTCCTCAGACCTTGCTCTCTCCTTACTGGCATTTGCCATGAGGAGAAATGATTATGTCCCTACCTGAGTTTTCAGATATAAAAAGACAGCATCGAGCACAGAGTAAATGGAAGTACTAGTTTCACAATGGCATTTGATTTAAATCTGAGACTAATTAAGTATTTCCCAGGACAAGAAGAGATATAAGTAAAGGCAAAAGAGTTACTAAAGTAGATGATATCTCTGAAGAACATCAAGCATCCCAGAGGGGTTAAAAAAAATAGGGCAGACCAGTTTTGTGGTAACACAAGAGGTGTCACCAAAGACATCCAGAAATGCAATGCAGAATGCATGAAGAATTTATGGGTATATGAATAGATGTGTGAAGTCTAATCTACCTATTCCCAGCTTGCCTACCTGTTTTGAGGAGCTTCCTCACTTAACAAACTCCTTGTGGGATTCACATCCAGGATCTCGGTACACAATCAACACCAGCTGACTTCAACTATCAGATACAGCAGTACTTGAAGAAAAGGAATATGATTATCCCTGATGGGAGCAGCTCAGCAAACACTTCTGCACACATCCATCCTTTTCCCTGACAGATATGGTAATGCAGAGATTTTTCCCTTTAGTGTATTCATCGACTCAGACACTCTGACTCTTCTGGGACAGAACTAGCTGAAGGCCTGCTGGGAACCCTCAATTTCTTTCTATAGAACATCTATTATGTGCCAAGTCATCTTTCTCAGGTATCAACACTAATTTCACAGGCAAACTCCAGCTAGTTCCATGAATACATCTAACTTTACAAATGCAGAAAACATTACATGCAATTCCCATTTTATTCTTCAACTTTTTAAGTCTCTAAGTCAGATCAGCCCGTCGTATGTTACTTGAGTGATGTGCAACTCAGTTTTCTCATCTGTAATTCAAGAATAGCAACAGACTAATGTAAAGATTATACAAGTGAGTACATTGGAAGTGCTTAGCATAGAACCCAACAAATGTGGATGTTTCCCAATTTACTGAAATCATCACCATTAATGAACTAATCGGTAGAACCTGGATATGTGAACATGATTAACTATTGGCTTATCGAAAATGACATAAACTATAAGCAGGTAGTTTGATATAAAATGTCTATTCTACACAGATGTTAAAGAAATGGTTCATTCAATATTTTTTCAACTATATGGTTTCAATCCCCAAACTGATTGGGCACAGAGTCAAGCCAACTTACTGATATCTGTAGTAAGATCCAGTCTGATTATTTTAAAATGGATCAGCATTGTAATTGGGTTAAACATTTTGTCCTTAGCTTTTATCTCAATAGTTTACATAGCTATCCTTTGATCACTCTGCTTAAAGCACATACTAAAATGCAGCATATAATCAAGACTGACCTATGGAATGACACTCAGAGAAAATGAAACAGGAATAAAAACAGTCCCGATAACATAAGATTATTTATAAATAATCTCCCCAACTCAGAATGCTGCTACAAAACAGCTTCTTGCCACTTCCAGGCTTTACTGCCTTGATTAATTATGAACTTATGTTTAATTATGTATTTTATTATGCATAACAAATATAAATTTCATACCTGATTGTTCATAATTGTATCAAATATATTTATCATTTATCTTTGAAAGTGAAAGGCTGCTTTCAGGATGGGTAAGACTGCTTGAGGAACAGAGTATGAATGGAATTAATGGTCCCACATTAATCATTTATTTTATGAAAATGTGAAGGTCATTCTCTACTTCAAGATGCCTCCTGAATTTCTTTTGTGAGATCTAGCCACTGAATTTCAATATGCAAAGCTGAGAATTATACAATGTGCTCTACTATTCCCCTAAAGGGACACAGCTTTCATTTAATAAAGATGTTATTCTAAAAAGCTTTCCTGTGGTATTGTCACATACCAGAACTTGTCTTGAAAAGGTGATTATTATTAGCAAAGGCAGATGACTTGTTTCTTTGGGTAGAATTGTGAATGTCATTGCATGTGCCTGTGAATTTTCTCAGTCAAAGGCTGATAAAGATCACATTGGGAAATTTATAGATATACTTTATTAAGCAACTTTCTGGAAGCATTACACTAAAACATTATTTTTATATTTTATCTATTATAAGCACTAACCAAATATAAGGCATTATGTGACATGTTTATATTATGAACTCTTCATATTGTTTTCCCCTATCTGAGATGAAAACTTCAAAAATATGTTCTGCTGAAAGCCATGAGGTGAGTAAAACAACTGCCAGACTGCACAGGCTTCTCTTTCATTATCCATGAATCTTTATCATTAGAGGACTGAGAATCATTACAGGTCTGAAATTCCCACATGGAGATGTGATGCAAGTTTAACTTGGACTGGGGAAGCAGAGGGCAGGTCTTATACTCTCAGGTTTGGCTTACCTTCTGATAGTCAAGATGGAAAAGCAGTGGGGAAATAAAAAATAAAAAAAGGACTTCATTCTGCCTCCATTATTGGTTTGACTGTTTCATTATACCAAAACTCATATTCTCATCTATAAAATTGTGATAATAATACATATACATGTTGAGAGAATCAAATGAGCTAATCCTAGGTTGAACATTTTCCTCAAAGTTCAGAACATCGTAAGCCATCTGTACTTGTTACCTGTTGCTATTATTGCATTTCTCTACATTCTTGATTAATTTTGATTACTATTCTGCATTTCTACTAATTAATCATTGATCCTCTTCTACTCCTTTTCCCTTTCACTTAATACAATCCCCATCTCCATTTATTCCCCAGCCTTGACACCATTATCCCCTTTCTTCATGATTCTATTTCTAGTCTCTTTTGTTCTATTTTAGTCTTTCAAGATACACATCAAAAATAAACTTCACAATCATTACTCCTGGGTAACCTAAAAGAGAGACAGAGAGAGCGAAGGAGAGAGGGGGAGAAAGACTGGCTGATGACATTTAATGCCTCTTAAGAAAAATGTTCTCCAACCAAGAAGAAATTGAATCTCATATTTTCTATCCAAGCAAATCAGTGTTTCAAAAAATGTGTGCTATGGGACATCTGCAGACATGCAGAAAAACTGCCTTTTATTCTTTTATTGTTTTTTTCCTACTTAGGAAGTGAATGAAATTTCCTTTCAATAAAAGCATTCAAGGCAGCAGCAGACAACTCCAAAGAGCATGAATTAAAATGAAAATTCACTAATTCAAACTAAGTGGGAGCAATAGTGACCTTAATTGTTGACAACTTAAATAGCATATTCTACAAAATAAGAATGCAGTAAGCCTAATGATTAAGAGCCTATGTTTGTAATAAGACAATTTGTGATGTAAGATCCTATTCTGCCACGTACTGTCTGTGCTATCTTAGTAAAGTCACTTAAGCGTCTGAAGTCTGAGCTTCCATGCATGTAAAAAAGGGAAGTACTTCTAAATCGTACTCTGTTGCTTAGAATTATATGAGATAATATAAAGCATTACCTATACACAGGGCCTGACACAGGGTATGCACTCAATAGCAGGTTGCCGATATGATTGCTAACATTATTTTTATCATCTTTATAGTACTACACATTGAAAAGAATAACTTAAAGAAAATAATTTTTAAAATGCCAAATATCAACTTCTGTGTTTTCTTGGAGAATGGAAAAGAATAGTTTATAATAAACTGATAATAACTAAACTATAAATTTGGATTCAAACAATATAGACTGAGCTGCCATAAACAAAGCTATGAAAAAGCCACACAAAAATTAAGTGTATCTGAGAAAATAGTCACAGAAAAGTGGCTTCCAAGGTTAGACAGTAGGTATCAGCATGATGGTCAGCACATGGTAAATGTTCTGTGATCAGTTACCTAATGAATAGCCTGGACATGGTGTAGCTAAGGGAAAATACTAAATTTAAAGTTTCCTTGAATACTTTGCTTCGATTTCTTAATTCACATTTCCCATGTAATCTTGAGAGTCATTATAAATGAAATTCCATTTTCTTATCAGTTAAGTAAGGATAATAATGTCTACCTACATAATTACTAAGTTACAATGAAACAAAATTTAGAAACAATTTTGCATCAAGTCTGGTACATTGTAAGTGCTGTAACCAGTAACTATGCCATGCTGCTTTCCTTTCCATCTTCCCTGGCACTGAAGTCTATCACAGTTACCTGTGATAAACTCTCTAACCTGTACTACACCATTGCAGTTATCTCTGTACTACAGTCAAATCTCGGCGCTGGACTGCATTGAAACTTGTCGAATTTGGTCCATACTTTAAGCCAAAATTTTTGTCTTAATCATTTCTGTGGTACGTGGTGCACCATTTAGGACTTGTGGGTATTAATTGTGATTTTCTACTTTTTCCAGCCAAAACAATTTGTTTGGTACTCATTGTTTCTGGTACTTGCTGGGTCCCCCGAAATCAATTAATGAGTACCAAGGTAGCACTGTATAAATACTGTATCATCAGCATTTTTATTCCTCCTCAATTTTTTATCTGCCTTCCACGTAAGCTTAAAGATCCAAACTCTATATTATTTATTCAAGGTCTGGAGCCATTTACTGGGGTACCAAAAGATACCTCCCAGCTCTACTCATGCTCCTCTCCTTGCCTACCTTGTCTCTCTAGGTCCTCTTGAGTGGTAGTTTTACACCTCTCCTCAATTCTTTATTTTTCACTGTTCCTCCTGTCATCATTTGAACAGTGCCCCAATCTATGCATTAACATTTTATTTTCCAGGCTTTAAAATAACCTTAGACTCTCACTTTCTCCAGGAAGCCTTCCTAAATGAAACTCATAAAATGAAATTTCTTTACTTGCTCAATATCATTTGGGGATAAACTTCACATTGTCCTAACTCATACTCCAATTATACAATTAGGTCATCACTAAACTTTGATTTATGCTTCTGGCTTACATGCTATATAAATTCTTTTTGTTGATTAAAATGCTGAGTTTAAAGCTACATACTAGTACAAGTTTTTTGTAACTGTAAGACTGTATGAATATACTTT
Source organism: Dasyprocta punctata (assembly GCA_004363535.1). Lineage (NCBI taxonomy): Eukaryota > Metazoa > Chordata > Mammalia > Rodentia > Dasyproctidae > Dasyprocta > Dasyprocta punctata. The sequence goes on along the minus strand of RJWM01016175.1, from coordinate 11,445 downwards.
TGACTGGAAGCCCTTGGAGTGTAGTAACTGTTTCAGTTTCCAAAAGTATCCTATAAACAGCCTTCACTATAGCACTACTGTATGGGAGTGCAATCCCTTATTTATGTTCTGGGCTTTTGTGCAGCTTTGTTTTGCCAGCACTTTCCATACATCCTAGCTCACAGTAAGGCTCAAAGACCCTGAATAGAGTATCGTTTTCTAGTTTAGTTCTAAGAATGCATAATGGGCTTAAAATTGTTTAAGCTGAAGTGACTATGGAAAGAAGGAGAAAAAGAACAGCAATACTGGTTCAGAATAATAGCTGACTGTCATTTTAGTGGCTTTATATATGCCATTTAATTTAGTCCTAACAATAGCATGAAGGAGGTATTAATATTTTGAAAGATGAGAGATGAGGTTCAGAGATACGAAATAACTTACTCAAAATTAAAAGGTAAACCAAAGCCTGAGTTTGGAACTTAGTAGAATTTATGTTTTTAACCATCATTACGCTATTTTTTTTTCTTCCCATCGTTGTGTTCCTTAAATGAGGACCTAGCTCCTTAACCATTCTATGAATGCTCCTCCCTACCCCATCTGGCCCAACCTTTCCCTTCCAGATTCAGTTCTCAGTATTCTACTTCATGCTCTATTCTCCAGATAGAATAAATATGCTGGTTTCCCTCAAATGCCTCTACTCCTGCCAGGCATGGTGGCGCAAACCTTTAACCCCAGCACTCAGGAGGCTGAGGTAGGAGGAGCATTGTGAGTTCCAGGCTGGCTTGTGCTACAATGCGAGTGCAAAGCCAGCCTGAGCTACATAGTGCGACTGGCTGGGAGCTACATAGTGGGACTAGCTACATAGCTAGGGATGGGAGTTTGGCTCAGTGGCTTAAGCACCTGTCTGGCAGATGTGAGGTTGTGAGTTTGATCCCTGGTGCAGCAATAAATAAATAAATAAATAAATAAATAAAAATAAAATGCCTCTACCCCTTGACATTCCCTGTTTTTTTATCTAGGCACCCTGTCCTATCTTCTTTTGCCTAATCAAATTGTTTGTACTCTTTGTGAGTTGTTTATTTTCATTATTCTTCATGGACTATTATCACCTTCCAGGATATACTTACATTTATGTATTCTCTGTTGTATCCAAAATTCTTGGTTTTATTTAGAGATACAAACTGCTTTGTGGTTTAGTTGCTAACTCTACCATGTTTTACAAACTCCTCAAGGGCAAAACTTCCATCTTGTCCTGGTATATTCAATGTTTTACATATTTCTAGGCTAAACGTGTACTAACATTTTTGTAAATGTCTAAAACAAAGAGAAAGTGGAGGATTGGGGAGAGAGAAAGAAAAAAAATAGAGGGCAGGAGTAAGGAAACACGTAGAATGGGAGATATTTGGTGGCTCATGTAAAGTCCCTGGTGTTTAATTAACTCAAATCTGCTTTACTTTGAAATTAAAGTGCATTCAAAGTTCTATACATGCTTTCAAACACTCTTTGTATTCAATAATACATGCTCAGTATCTATTTCTATACCTGAGAGAAATTACACTAACTAATGTAATAGTATTTTATCTTCCTAAACATTTATGAGCTGCAATATGAGGCAATCACACCAAGTGCTTACGAAAGTACATTATATTTATTCTGGACATCATTTAGAACATCTAGAATGTACTGTCTCATATGCAAAACAACCCTCAAAAGTCCTTCAATTAGAAGCCCAATATTTGAAAGAGGCAGATAGTTTCATGACCTCTTTCTCCACCGCTGGACACACACAAACACACACATACACACACACAAAAAGAAAAAAAAAACTTTCAAATTACACAATAAATCCTCTCTTCAAATCTCCACCGCAGACTGGCTCAGGTTTGCAGGAAAGGCTTTGTGCCTCCTTTAGTGAAAGGTCTGTCTCAAGTGTGAGGTAATCCCATTATACTCATTGCAATTGCTAGCCTATGTCCTGAGCCTCCTGCCGACAGAAGGCTACCTTGTCTCGTTCCTAATTAAGAGCAAAACATTCTTCCCAAAACCACCTTCATTATTGCACACAGCAGGCAGAAGTCTACCAAGTAATACCGTCACATTCTGGAAGAATCAACTGCCTCTTTTTAAATTCGAGGTAACCACCCCAGAGTTAATTATGTCAATTAAAACCTTCTTTCCTATATTCAGCTGATGAAGTCCATTTTACTAAAACAACAATGGGGCTATAGAAAAAAGTAACCTTGCTTACAAGGCAAAGTAATTACAGAGATCATGTTTGGCTTAGAAACATACAGGTGCACACACACACACACACACACACACACACAAACACACACATCAAATAAAAACAGGAGAAAAATCTTGCCCTTCTAAAAGAAAAGGATCATGTTAACCTTCTTAATAAAGTAGATGCTTACTTTAAAGATTTTTTGAAGCAAAGAAACAAGTAAAAGCCGTATTTGTTTCCCTTTGAAAATAATGTAGCTTGCAAGAACAAGGAATGTTCAAAACTTGTTTGTAGCAAAACCTTATGTTAGAAACTAATCTCTTTAGATAACCAGCTCTGTGACTGGACAAGTCCGTTCTCTGGATATGATTGAAAACAACAACCAGGAAGCCTGAATTATAATACTCCTTAGGCTGTTTCCTGCATTAACATGTACTGAAGGCAACATGTCACTTCTACCTGCTCTGACCCTGGCAAGAAACAGTTGGTTCACTTTGCTTCACTCAGTACCTTCCAGCATTATCAAATGCCTAAGGCACAGAAATATTATCCAAGCAAAATGTCAGCAGGAAAAAATGTATTAATGTGCTTCTAATCAATAAGGCTCTAAATGGAATTTTATTCACTACTATTTTCACTCCATCAGTATAGACCATATCTAGTCACTACTTAAGACCAAATGACTGTGTCCTCTCCACATTCATAAGTGGAAATATAATTCCCAATTCAATGGCTTTAGGAGGTAGAGCCCTTGGAAAGTGACTGGGTCCTAAGGGTGGAGCTCTGACGGATAAGACTGGTGACCTTATACAAGACACCCCAGTGAACTCCTCCCCTTCTACCATGTGAGGTTATACAGGGGGAGGATGGCTGCCTACAGCCAGGAAACAAGCCTACACCAAACACTGAGTATGCTGGCCCCTTGATCTTGGAATTCCTGGTCTCTAAAACTGAGAGAAGTAAATATTTGTACCCAGTTTATGCTATTTTATAGCAACATTCCAAACTAAGACAGCTCCTTACCATATTTTTCAGTTAGTAGTTCTCAAAATAGGGTCCCAGATCAGCAGCAGCACCTGAAAATTTAGCAAGAACTGCAAATTCTTATTGTGCGTTCCATCCACACACATGGAAACTACTGAATCCAAAAGGAGAGACTGTGGGTAGAGCTCAGCAGTCTATGCTTTAATAAGACTGCCAGGTGATTTTGATACATACTGATATTTGAGAACACTGTCAAAGTCTCTCGATGCATCTTCTTGACTCTACTCTTGCTCATCTCTAATATAATCTCTACACCACTACTAATAGGGTTTCTCTAAAATTTTATATGATCCTTTCTCTACTTGCCACTCCCCCTTTGTGACACTGGTACTCCATCCTTCATCAAATGACATTCAAATTACTGAGATGCCAAGTACAAGGTTTTCACTGTCTGGTCACAGTTGACCTTTCTGAAGTTACTTCTTCCCGTGTGCCTGTGTATGTGCTCTGCTGAGGCCAATGTGAGCCACCTGATGCTCCATAAAAGACCAGCAATCAAGTAAAAAAATTATGAAACATATAAAAAAAAGGGGGGGAGGGCACAGTCTTTGAGGAATTGGTGCTTCCTTCTGTTTCCCCTACTCAAAATGACCTGACCCCTCTACTACATTTGCTTGCCAAAACACTCTTATCCTGCCAGTTCCTTCTCAGTCACCATCCTTCTCTGTGGCCTTTGCTCGTCCAACCCCTTTCTCTATACCTCTCTCTTAATAACTCCAAATCCTTTTGTATGTACAGTAACTACTGTTATATAATTTTATACATTTAATTTTGTACATTAGACTTGTCCCATTATATGGTTGTCTGTTTACCTAACTCTTTCCCTCACTAGCTTGAGTACTTCAGAATCAGGAAGGGTGCCTGGTTGAATTATATTGACTTCATATACTTAGTTGGGAATAGTGATTAAACCAATGCATTGATTTTTGAGTACCTATCGTCTACAGCACTGCTATGCTAGTGACTTACTTTAGTTACCTTTGTTTTATAGACTGAAAAAAGGTTAAGTTCAGAAAAGTTAACTTTTCTAGCTAGCAAAGGCAAAGTTGATTAAAGTTTTGGACTTTCAGACTCTGAACCTGGTATTTCCTCAACCACACTGCAGTGTTTTTCCAAATAAAGATTGGGTGACTAAATACAGCTGTGTCTTCCTTGACATGTTTTCACATTCTTTTTACATGTAGTTTCCACTGTGTAAAATAAAAACAAAGACCTGGATTATGGTTAACTTTGTAAAGACAGATATTGAATATATTGAAGGCCACTAGTTCTTGGTCTCAGTTTTATTCGCAAAAAGCTTGGCTATATACCACCTATAGGAATCAGTTGTTATTACTATTTTTAACATTAGTGTAACTGTTTTCAGCCATAATAATCTATTATTAACTGGGCTCTTTGTGTTTGCTTATGCTGCCTCACAAGTCTACTTCATTTCTGATCACATAGGCAATGCATTTTAAAATTTATTTGATTGACTGTTTGCTATAGCAATGGTGTTGATTCTCATTAAAATGTTTTGAATGAATAAGGGTATGATGCTGACCACAAAACTCTCTCCTCACTTAATATTTAATTCTGGTTTCGATTTGCCAATCAAAATTCCTAACGAGGATGGTAGAAAACTGAATTTTTCTGCTTATAACTAGATATATATTCTATTTTCCCAATTTTACCCAGGTTGGTGCAACTAAACCATCATGTCAGTTATTATTACTGTCAAATTTATGTTATTTTAGACCCTGAAATTAACAAACACTAAGGAAGAGTTTAAATGGCTAAAACCAAAATTGTTGTAATTAATTTACTAGTTACATTCCAATACCTTGTAAAACATTTATGTTGCAGTAAATGGAGTACCTACTTTCCAATGATCATGTGGCATAGCTAATTTACTACACAACTAAATATTTAATTACCACTCTAAGTAAAGCCAAAGGTATTCAGCAGAAATTAAATTGCATTACTTGCAACGAAATACTTATCATTAATTCTGAAGTTATAAAGACTTATCAAATAAATCATTAATATTCAAACATTTTAAAATATTTTTGAAACATTCTTAGAATAGCTCTAACAGATAAGTGGAGCTATTGTAAATTAGCCCACTTTATTGTAAGGCCAAATGGTCTGAAAAGTTTTATACATTAGGGTTAATTTTCAGAGGGGCATAAAATTTTCATTAGAGATGATGAAAATTGTAGAAAGGGAGAATGATTGCTCAATACTGTGTGTGTGCTAAATGCCACACTATATATATATATATTTATCACAGTAAATAAAAGATTATATTCAGGTTTGATCACTAAATGGTACTTTGTCTCACTCCAGGCACTAGGATATTTAATAGTTCAGTTTAAATTCAGTTGGGTATGTGTCCTGCCTTGTATTTGTATACTGTAAGAAATGGGTTAAAAATTACTGTAAATTCCCAAGCAACCCATTTTTTCTTTTTAATATCTGAGATGATGTACTCCACACTTACTATTTGTTAAGCTGATAATGAAACGTGTAGAATTACAAAGCATACTGCTTTCCTCACACTGTTGCAATTGCTCATGTACTGCCTCCGTTATCCACCACTGAATACCTTCCTCAAGTTCCTAAGAGACATGGTCACCATCACACTCACAGTCCCTGTATTGGAAGGTACCCACTTAATGAATAAATTTATGAATTTTGATATTATTTCTTCAAGTTACTTGAAATTAGTGTCTAGTTTCTGTAAAGAAAGTAGATATATTTCAGAGAGGCATACTCTGTCCATGATCAAACTATATAAATTATAATTAGATACCACGTAGAAAAAGATGCAGTATACAATCAAGAACATGGAATGACAATCAAAAATGCAAAACAGGCCATTTTTTGCTATTTGAACATTCTCACAACTTTACAACAGTCTCTAAAAGCACAGAAGCATACAAAAGTGTCTCTATCACTGAACAAGAACAAAAAAAATTATGATGGCTATCATTTCCTTTCCAAAAGCGGAGCTGGTGCTTTGAGAGACAGAAGTTCATTACACTAATTAGAGGCCCTTGCCCTACCTCCTCAGAAAATGTTCTCTTGGGTAGATATGAATGCAAATATTCTTCAATAGATGATTTTCAAGTTAATGACTCAACAACCAAAAGTCAGTAATCCAAGTATCTCTCATGAGATCAGCTGTTTAAATCAGTGTTGCCTTCTAAAACTCTGCTCAGTGAAACTCAGGATTGCTGTATTAGGGCAGAAGTTTGCTAGCCCAGCCATGTTGATGCTGTATAGCACATGAAATGTTCAAAGTAGTCCTACTCTAAACTGAAATTAGAGTGAGGAGATGGAAGGGTTGGCTCATCTGTTGCAAGGTTCCACAGACTCACATTCATGTCATATCTCTTTCCTTTATCCTGTTAGATTATAATAGTATGCAAGCTTGCAGATAACTCCCATATATTACAAACATTTAATCACTGTCCTCACAACTGTGTGTCACAAACACTATTCCTCTCATTTGATAAATAAGGAAACTGAAACACTTAAAGCTTGATTAACTCACTCAGAGTTTGATATAAGATGAGGGGTGGTGCTGCGGTTTGAACAAGGGAAATCTGATCCAGAAACTATGTTCTTGAATATTCTACTCTTCCGCCTCAATATATTTATTTAACCAAAGTATTAAATGGGATATGGCTCAGTGGCATAGCACCTGACTGGCAAGTGTGAGGTCCTGAGTTCAATTCCCAAAATAAAAAAAAAAATTAAAAAAAGATAAGAACAATATATTTAGGACTTCATTTTCCTAGATGAAATCAGTGGATGTTCCCATGTACTACCTAATTGCATAATCAGATTAGGTGTGTTTTATTCTAATGTTGCAAAATAGAACTCCAAATTAGGCATATAGCAGGTGATTTGTGATCAGGGAAGATCCCACAATGGTAAGTTCAGCAAAAATCATTGCGGTCCTGGGCAAAGTGAACAAATATGCAGGAAAGATAAAGCAGTACAAAGCAGCTAAGAGTTTGCTTTAATTTGGGTATATTTTCCCACTCTATACTATTATCTGTCTAGGGTAGGAGCCATGGGTTACCATTTCTGCTTCCCTTATACATTCCAGCACAGTAGTATTAGCAGTAATGTGCAAGTAAATCTTCCTTCAATACCAAGGAGCAAATGAGTATCTGTTGAGTGTTAATTGATTTAAAAGACCACAGATAACTCATGTATTTGAAATATGTTTTCTTAGGATCAACCAGGAACCATGGGGAAAAAATTTGACTTTAAAATTGTTTAGGACAATCATGTAAGTGAACTATAAGACACTGGGGTACAAAAAAAAAAAAAAGATTTGTTTTGAAATTCATTTACATGTGTTTTATAAAAAGCACAATACAGTTCATAACTGCCAGCAAGCACTATTCACCAGCTACACTTGATCTTGGTTTTTTTCATGACACTCACTGCTCAAATGGCTGATTTTAAAAGAAATTCTTACTTGTGCATCACACAGAACATTTTCATAAAGTCCCTATAAATTCTAGAGATATGCAAAGAACGAAAAAGCCAAGTTGAATAAAATAATGGATATTGGACTTAACATGATATTAAAAATGTTACATTTGAGGAGTTAACACAATGTTATATGCTGAGAGAGAAAGACAAAAAGTCCACTAACATCCCATATCCTTTATAAATTGAATCTGAGCACATTAAAAATGGTTATGAGAATAAAATAGATTAGTTATTGAATGAAAATGGAAAAAAGAAACAGATTAGTGAGGATATTTGACACTAAAAATCTCAAAACTGTGCATGCTAGAGCAGAGGTAATAAAGATGGTTATTTCTAAGAAATAGATCTGGAGTTGCTCCATTCAATTCACAGCAGGAACATCCAAAGTAGCAATTAATGCAGCCACTGGTGTGGAATTGTTTTCCAAATGCCATCCTGTTGTATGACTTTTTTTTCTTTTTAATAGAATGAAAGTTCTGAAGTCATGGTGAATTCAGAACAATTATTTGCTGAAAATATCAGATAATCATTATCGTAATCCAAAAATATTCATATAACCAATTATACTTAGACTGAAACCTAGCAGCTGCTATTTACTGAAGACTACAAGCATAGGTACTTGAAACTTTTAAAAATTTTATCATAGGAAATAAATGTAGGGGCATCTGTCTCAGTGGTTCATTAAGCCAGTGAGGCTGATGGGAACGAATAAGGAACATGAAGTCAAATCCCCAAAACTGGTGAGAGATATTGGGCAAAATTTTTGCAATCCTCATATTCCCTGGGGATTCACTTTACTTACTCGAAAAACCACAGGAACAATATAACACCATGGTTAAGAATATGTGCCCTAGTCTATATTGGCTGGGCCAAAATCCTGGCCTTTCAACATGTTAACTGGGAATCTCCAAGCACATTAAGTGACTGCTGTGCTTCACTGTAAAAATGTGGATAGGATAGTACCCAGGACATAGGGGCACTGTGAGGACTAGATGAGTTAGAACACTTAAAAGAACAAAGAGTAGCCCATAGCTGCATTTGTTCATTACTGTTACTATTATTATCTATGAAAGAGAGGTCCTTTCTAGTTCTAAAATTCAATGTAACATAGTGCACAACTCTTTGCTCTATCTTTTTTTTTCCCCTTGAGATTTGAAATAAAGCTACAAATGTAATGTGATGCATTTTCCAGCTGGGAGATGAGCACCTTGTGTCATTCAGCACATATCGCTTCCCTTAAAATGCGAAGTGATATGTCTGAGTGACATTCACAAAACACAGAGACTAACTCAAAAATTGTGCAGTGCATCGGCGGCGGGGGGGGGGGGGGGGGCTATGGGAAAAGCAGAGGTAGGGGTGTTATAAGAATGACCTAGAAAATTATTTAAAAGCAAATAGAAACCTAAAACTCCCTCAGTTGATATACTAATGATTTTCAGTTGTTAAGGAAAGATGTGGTCTCCTGTCATTGTTCCCCTTCTAACTAGTAAGAGATATAATTATACACCTCTTCCTTCTATAAAAGCAGCATGGGAGACCAAATCCATCCTGAACCCAAGGGAGTCATAGAGAAAGAGGCATCATTAAGGAAAAAGTTGCCAAAAGCTACTTTGCATCTTTCCTGGAACTAGATTGAATGTTGAAATAGAAGAAGGAGGGGGGAGGGAGGGGGAGAGAAGGAGGAAAGGAGACAGAGAAGGAAGGAAGGAAGGAAGGAAGGAAGGAAGGAAGGAAGGAAGGAAGAAGGAAGGAAGGAAGGAGGGAAGGAAGGAAGCAAAACATTGGAGGTTTTATAGTACACTAGATATTTTGCATGTAGATTTTAACTCAATCTGAGGCAGAAGGATCAAAAGTATGAGCCAAGTCTGGGCAATTTAGTGACTTAGTAAGACCTTGTCTCCAAATTTGAATTAATAAAGTGGCTGTAATATAGGTTTAATGTGAATGCCCTGTAGTATTTTCAGCCCTGTACTGAAAAAAAATATATAAAGATGGTTGCCACTACCTTTAATACACTAATAATCAAGGAGATACAGTTACGTGCTCAAATTCACCTAACCGGTAAGGTGCTGAGTAACAGTTGAGCCTGGCTCTAAATCTTTCACTACCATACTGCTCTTTGGTGTATCATCAAACGATTCACAAAATGAGTGGAGAACAAAGGGCACTAAAGGTGACAGAGAACCTATAAAAGGAGATGAGAAAACAAGGGAAAAGAAGTCTTGGGCCAGAATGGTGTTCCAAAAAGGAAGGAGTAAGCAAATAACATTTTTTTTCTTATTCTCCTTATACCTTTCCAAGCATCATCCTCCCAAAACCAAACCATTTTTTCTTGCCCCCTTCCCAAGCTTGATAATCACCGAAGTTTCCTATGTCAAATGATACAGTCCTATAATACTAACCAAGGGAAAAAATACAATGAACTTGACCTCTTACTTTTTTTTTTCTTCTTCTTTTTTTAACCTCCTTCTGACAGCATGCATTCTGTAATATCAGTCACAAGCCTTTGTAAAAAGTCTGAAAAACTGATCATAGTATAGTTTTTTTCCCATACTTAATTTTGAGGAACTGTGGAATAGATGGTATACAGAACAAACCGATTTTGTTTACAAATCACAGTGACCTTGAGTAACGATAGGGATGGGAGGGAAGAACAGTATTTCGTGAGTTACTTTACAAAATTTTATCAAGTGTGTTGGATGAACAATTAGCATTCATTTCTATTGTTTTATAGGCTAGACAACAAAATATGAAGAAAAGCAAAGTGATTCTGTAAAAGCAAAATAGAAACAGAACAAAATATTTTCGAGTAGATGACTTAAACATGAGAAATTTATTTCTTACCATTTTGGAACCTAGTCAGTCCAAGATCAAAGTTGCAGCAGGATTTTGTTTCAATTGAGTTTTCCCTTCTTGGCTTACACCTTTTTCAGAGGTGGGGAGAGATAGAGAGAGAGAGGAAAGGAGAGGGAGAGAGAAGAGGAGAAAAGGGGGGGATGTGCTAGAGGGAAGGGACAGACAGAATCTCTTTTTATAAAGCTACCAATCCTATTGATTGGGACCCTATCATCATGACTCATTGTACCTTAATTACTTCCTAAAAGACTTATCTCTAAATATATGCATGTTGGGGACTAGGGCTTCAGCATGCAATTTGGGAGGAGGTAACAATGCCGTCTATAGCTATTGGGCTGGGGAGGCTCTAGTATTTTCTGATTGAGAGGGTACAGAAACAAGCATTTCATGGTCAAAAAATAAGCCTTAAATTTTCTGATGTGAGAAACAGTAGTTTGAGAGTTTTACAGTTTGACATGTCATGTTGTTTCTTAAAGAGGAGTGGTGCTCTGCTTGCTATTGTCTGTTTCACTTAGTGTTAGAGGCACAGGCAGTGAAAAGAGAAGACAGCACCTCAAAAACGATGCTACAGAATATCCTCTTTCTTTGAAGAAACAGATCAGTCCAAAAAGAAGAACCTGCGTGTCTCTCATCTTGCCCACTTTGAAAGTGGATAGTTTTTCCTTTATATTCTTCTTATTAATGTTTAAGGAAGTCCAATGACTTTTGTATATATTCACTTACAGAAATTTTCCTAGTTCTTCCTATTGTGAGGCATCGTGTGAAGAATACAAAGACAAGTATTAATCCTTCAAGTATTCTGAAGTCTAGTAGTAAATCATAACCTAAGACTGTCACAGCTAGAT
>RJWM01016174.1:0-46210 GCA_004363535.1 Dasyprocta punctata | reverse complement strand
CTGGCCCTAGTTTTTTGAGATAGGGTTGCACTATGTAGCTCAGGCTGGCCTTACACTCCTGTTGTAGCCCAAGCTGGTCTCACACTCACAACACTCTGCCTCAGCCTCCCAAGTGCTGGGATTAAAGGTGTGATGCTACATTTTAAACTGGAACTTGTATTGTGATTTGGGCCAGCAATCTTTTCCATTCATTTCAGAGTCCTAATTCTCTCTTTTCCATAGAATAAAATTCCCTTTGGATGAAAGATGACTCTGAACTGGGCTTTGAGTTCATTGGTAAGAAACATGATTTGCTGAGAATTAAAGTTGTACCTTCTAGTGCAAATTGATAAGGTTTAAAAATTGTTTCTTATTATTGAGCATACCATAATTCTGGTGTCAGCTGAGCCTCCTCCAATTTTAGCCTCAGCAGAGAACCTCTCCTGGGCTCTGCTGAAGCTGTGAGGAAATAATCTGTTGTTCTTGATCACTTTTTCTTCTCCAGCTGTGGAGTGGTGGCATGGATGATGGAAACCACCACTACAGGACCTGCCAGGTTGAACACTGCCTGGCTGTATGCAGCCTTTCCAAGCCTTGAGTCTTTCATTTGTAAAATGAAATCAATATAGGTCAGATTTTATGATATGATAAATGAGATACTCAAAAGATGAATAATTTATTAACACATTTGTTAACTATCTATCACTATGATAAAATGCCTGGGAATATCAATTTAAAGTAAGAGAGGTTTATTTTAGCTTAAGGTTGCAGAGGTTTCAGTCCATGGTTGACTGGTTCCCTTGCTGTAGTCCTCAGGCAAGACAGTATCATCAAGGCAGAAATGCATGGTAGAGGAAAGCTGTTCATTTTATGGCAGTGGGTAGCAGAGGTAAAGAGCAAGAACCAGGGGACCAGGGGACAAGTTATACTCTTCCAGGGCACACCCTGAATGATTTACCTCCCTCTTAATATCATATAGGTACATTTAAATAAATTTTTGTCACTTTTCTTCTGATAATATGTTTTAGCAGACTCATGAGTTCATTGAACATTTAGAGTGAAAATGTGAAATTTTCTGCAGCTTACTAAGACAAACAGTTATTGCCATCCTTCTCATATTTAGTGGGCTTTTCCTATGTGACAAAGACCTAGGTGTGAGGACACCTTGGTAAACAAAATTGAGTTCCTGCCTTCATGAAGCTTTATATTCAAGAAATAAAATGATATTATTGTACATAAACAAGTAGAACATTTTTATATGCAATATGAAATGAAGAAAAGGACTCTGCAGTACAAAAAGTCAGAGTGAGAGGCTGAAGTGGCAGAGGTGCTGTTTTGGATGGTGTCTTGAGAGTGCCCCAGGAGATTTTTCTTGGAGGACGTTGGAGCAGGGAGCTGATAGAACTTCCCTAATGAGGCTTGTCTTGGGATTGTTAATATTATTATTTTTGATGAGGTACAGATGGGTTTACTGCTTAACTGAGTTACAGAGAAGACCCTGCCTCAGAAGAGTTTCAGTAGCATTGCAAGGGGCAAAGTGAAGTATGTTTGGAGATTGTGAAGTGTGTTGTAAAGTTGGTTTCCCCATGCAGAGGTTTGCTTTGGGCTAGATAGGGACTATAATGTACCAGTTTAGGACTGGTAAACAGAACAAAGCATAAATACTAGGATGAGGAGTACGAAACTTACTGGGGTATATTGGGGCTAAGAAATCAACACCCCAAAGTACAGCATTTTGAAATGCTGAATACTCTAGAGAAGTAGTCTCAGAACCAGCATCTCTCTAACCTTGACTCCCTCCTCCCTCAGTATTTATCCCCCTTCTCCCTCTTCTCTCCCCATCTCATCTCTCCTTCTCTAAACTTCTCCCATCTTCAGTGTAGAAGATTAACCCGTAGGGAAAGAATCTGTAGTTGACATTGCACCCAGATCTCAGACACACTTTGTAGTAAGCTGTTATCTGTTCTTTGGACCTGTTCATCTCCCCTAAGAGTCACCTGCTATTGCTCTAAATTATCTCCATTCACCCATTTTCTTCTCCCTAAGAAGAGGGTGTGTGAGCTTCTGAATCTCAGCAGTACTTCTTCTCCTATGATGCTCCCTGGTGTAACAAACTTGCATTGTTTTTCTCCTGCCATTGTAGGTTATTTCAGCAGACTCAATAATAGAACTTTCCAAGGCAGATGGTATATTCCTTTCATCCCTACATATCATTTAACGCTTTCTGTCAAAGAAAGGATGGCTGTTTCAAAAAGTTCCTGGAATGAGAAATAAAGTTATTTTCACTTTCTCTGTGCAAGTATTTCCTTGAATAGTAATATGTGTTGAAAAGAATTAAATGGTAAAGTACTAAAAATGCAGCTAATGAGCAGTAGAGGGTTCCGATTCTCAGGCAGCACCATACCATTGTTGGATAATATGCTGGATAGTATGCTGGGTCCTAAAGGCACAGAGGTGAGCAGACATGTTCTTTTCTTCTCATGTAGCTTATGGTCTACCCATGGAAATACACCCCAAATAAATACCTCTATGAATTAATTGCAGTTGCAGTAGACACTGCAGTCCTGGTTCTGACAGCATGTTGGTATGTATCAGCAGATGCGAAGTGGTCAGGGGATATCCAGAAAACAAGCTTCTTGGGCATGGATAGAGATGCTAGCTAGGTAAAAGGAGATGGGGAGGGGGGCAGTGTGTGAAGGACATCAAAATATATTTTAAGAGCAAGGAGAAAACAATGTCCCTGTAGATGAATAAATACTATATCCCTGTGTTCACACACAGATTGACACAAATATTATCCTAAGATACATTCACAGTACACAGTGTCAGTGTTTGGAACCATCAAAATTGACAGTCTACCAGTAATGGCTTGCCCCATTCCTCTCACTAAACAGCAGTTGTTTGTTGAAAGAATGTTGAATTAATCAGCATATCTTAGTTCCTCAGTGACCTCCAACAGTTCATTTGCTTATGCAAAGCATACAGAAGCTTGACAAAAGGCTAATGTGTGTCCTAACCTAGCCCATGTCAAGAATACAAGACAGCAGGAAAAATGTGCTTTTGGGTGTGACCTGGTCTTGCAGGAAGAACAGGTGAAAGATAACACACCCCATTTATAGCAACTGAAGCATCTTACCTATCCTTGCTTTCAAACTAGAGAAGAAGTAAGAGTAGAGTGCTCCCCGGGAGGTTATATCTTAAAGCTATGTCTGTGGTGTAGTCTCTTCCTTGGTTTGAACACTGTCAAAGATGGAATAGCTTCAATTGAAATGTAGGGCATGAATGAGGTTAACCTGTCTAGGTTCAAATTCAAGCTCCATCTTTTAGAAGCTGTGCAAATGTGACTGAATTATTTAACTCATTCTTGTCCTGATGATATCAGTAATACTATACAATTCTTCAAGATGAAGTGAGACAGTTTGATGGAAAGGACTTAGCACCAGGCCTAGCATATAGTCAACATACATTATATGGTAGGTGCTACCCTTATGTCAAGGGAGAACACCATGCCATTCACCGAAGCCCAGCTATACCCCTGGAGAAGACACTAAGGGAAAACTGATTTCAGTTTTTCATAGAGGTAGGCAGTCACAGATTTGCCTGCATTTGAAAATAAAGAATTTGAAAAGAGACTCTTATCTTAGGATTTGATTTCTGATTTTATCTGGGTCTCGTATCAGGCTTCTTCATGGAAAAGAATAACAGTTGGCATGGATAGTTGATGTTACCCCAAGGTTTGTTAATATCTCTTTCAAATTTATATCTGAAGCAACCTCTGTCTTTCTCAGTCTGAACAAAACACATGCTCATTTTGACTTGAATTTTAGGCTTAAAGTTGGCAGAATAAAGCAACAAAGTGCCCTTTAGAACTCAAGGCAGATAAAACTTTGTTATCCCTTACCTTGCCAGTGACATGAATGTGGATTCTACTTGTCTTATAAGGACACTGATGTTGTATTTCCTCTTAGAAGTTTTGTCAGATTAAAATTGAGCAAAACCTTGTCTACTTTGTGCTCTGTGTCTCCAACTTTTCACTGTGGATTTTCAAGAAAAATCCTTACAGATACAAAATTATGGTAAAATAATGTATGTTGGAAACTTTCAATGTGTAAACTATGATGTTGGTAAAATTACCCCATAGAATTAAAATAATGAGGCTATATTAAAGGCTTAAACTTCCTAGAATACTTTAGCAGAAACCATTAGAGGAAAACTCATGTTAGTAGCATATGCCTTTAGTGGGTGGTAAGTGTTGTGCGTAGCTTTCCAGGTTAACACTGATGTTCTTCTTTCTTTAACTCCATGGTGCAGACAGTGGAAGTGTAATTGTCTCAAGAACACATTTTCATCTCTGGAGACAAACTGGACAGGCACAAGGAGTGCTAAAAAAAAAAAAAATTACAGTGTTTCCCATGAGAAAAATAACCTCAGTTCTGGGTTAGTTGTTGAGTGTAGCCTTTGGTATCACCACCATTTTGACCCATAGCTTTCCAATACCTTATCTAGAGAATGATTTGGGATTTCCAATCCACATAACACAGAGATCCATGGAGACAAGAAAGGAAGGAAGTTTTATTTTCTTACCTAGAATTCTTAGCTTCAACAGAGGATGGCATGGTGAAAAACAGTGAGCTGAAGTACTTGCAATTTCCATGGTGAATTAATGTGTATCCCTCATTGAGAAAACAGATGGAAAAAAGACTCTGCTGTTAATTACTTTGGTCTCCTTAAGTGTCCTTTTCAAAGTTCTTAAAGTCTCCAAAAGTCATGAATTTGTGAAGAGTTTTACAATTCACATCAGATTTAATTTATCTATGACATGTAGACAAAACTCAACTGTAGAATTCATACAAAATGCAGTGAAGAGTACCCAACTTCTCTTAAGTACTTGTTTGTATTTAATTATTTGGAGGGGATGTTTGTTTAACTAAGGTGGTACTTGTATACTAAAAATGATATCATTGTATCTATAGCTATGCCTAACTCCTTAGTAGTAACCTTAGAAACTGCTTCCCTGCTAATAAGCACCACCATTTTCTGAGTAGTTAATGGGTATTCTGTATTCTCATATTTAATCCTCATTAACAATGCAAGGAGGTAGGAGGCATTAATTCTGTTTTTAAGTGAGTTCTGTAAAAGCGTAAAGGGTTTAAATAATACTCATAGGCAAGGATGCATAGCTAGCAAGTAAAAGCACGATGATTTTGTTACAGGCAGCTAAGTTAGTTAGAAATATCATCGACAGTCAGACAAGGCTAGGCCCTCAAAGGAGCAGGCACAGAGGACCAGATGTCTTGTGACCTTGGAAGAGACACACATCTCTTGCTGTGGGCCAGATCTCAAGACAGAAGGCAAAACAAATGCAACCATACCCTAAGTATAAACATTAGGGTTTAGGTATGGATCATCTTGGGAAGCCAGGATTTACCATTCCAACCCCCTGCAGAAAGAGTCACTGACAGTTAAGAATGCTCGCTTGCTGTGTAACTCAGGTCCCCACTTGTCCCTGATTTGGTCAATTTTACCTAAACAATTAATCTTATTGGTTGATCACAGTTCTGTCCCACCTCATGCCCATCTGCCTTGTGAGTTCCCAGTCTTCCCCATCATGGTTTTATTCAATAAAAATCATTAGAATAGACAGAATCTTTGGCAACCCACTCGGGACCCCTTCTGTCTCTCTCAGACAGAAGCTTTCTTTCTCTCAATAAATATTTCTGCACTTGACCTCCGTCATTCCTAAAATTCATTCTTCAATTTTAGAGAACACCAGCTCATATGGGAGGTATCATAGGTCAGGGGTTTCATTCCACTGTATCAATTTGGACCAGAGTCTGGAGAACAAGGAGACCAGTGCTCTGAGTCAGCCTTCTTCTGCTTCCCATCACAGCTGGCTGCCTTGGAGCTGGTCCTCACAAGACAGTGGATGAACTGAAGACCATATAAAATGGGCACTTGGATGATAGGTAGCAGCCAGAGCAAAGCTGTGATATAGCACCTCACTCTTACACTTGCTCCTGATGTCTTTCAGTCATAGCATTTGCCAAGAATTTGCCAACTAGAGTTTATGGCGTAAGAGAAGAAATTAAGAGTCCCTTAATTTCTATCTCACCTGGGGAAACAAATTAATTTACATGGAAATATATAGCATTTTTATGTGAGAAAATGTGTTTGTATATGTTTAAAATGTATAGCTATGTATATGTATAAAAATATGCATACACATTTGAATTTTGTACTTAGATATTGAGTAGTGTTATTTAGTTTGGAGGTGGGGGATAAGATATGTATATTAGCTTTTCTCAAGTAGAAAATGCTGGGTGCTTTGCACAACTGACCTTGTTTATTTTACAACATAAATAAGGTATTAAAGGTTTGCCTTTGTATAGTTGAGGAATACAAGAAAGATTAGTTAGATTGTCCAAGTTAGTTGAATTAATGCATGGCAGAGGCAGCATTTGAGTCCATGGATGTATTAGTCCAAACCCACACTTTTCTCCTGGACTTTTCTACCTGTCAGGTAGTGAGAGGTGTTAGGATGAGCTCAAGGTATTTCAGATCTATAAAACACAGCTACTATTTTGCAGTGGTTTTCTTGGATCATGATCTATAATAGAAAACAACCAGTTTTCTCAAGTACATCACTTCCAGCCCTGTATTCCCTGCTTTAGGTTTCTCCTTGGCTCTTACCCTTGTCTGGCTGATTGTGTATTAATTTATTTCTTCCTATTAGGGTAAATATGGTTATTGGACAGGGGCTTCATTTCCTTCATTGCCATGAGATGAGATACAAAGTAAATGTTTCAAGCATATATTCATTGAAATAATGATCATATCAGTGACCAAAAGAATTTGTGACAAAGGAACCCCATTTAGTGTTTATGTTGAATGATAATGACTGA
The DNA here is from genome assembly GCA_004363535.1 of Dasyprocta punctata. NCBI lineage: Eukaryota > Metazoa > Chordata > Mammalia > Rodentia > Dasyproctidae > Dasyprocta > Dasyprocta punctata. Next base: position 39,329 of record RJWM01016174.1, on the reverse strand, counting down.
CTGTTGTCTGTATAAATGTTGATTACAGTGGAAATTTAGTTTGAATACATTTCAAAAACTTTTGTTTTATATCTCAAGAACAGTAAAGTGTAACTGTAAGTGACAGGAATGAAAAACAAATGATAATAATAATAATAATAATAATAATAATAAATAATCTCCTTATCCCATCCTTGCTTTGGGTTAAGATGAGAAGTCTTCTGTTACTTTTAGAAATAATTCATGCAATGCAAAAAAGGGCCATCCGGTGTGCTTGGAAACGAGGGGTATTCATCATATTGGAACAGCTAAAACTTTTCAATCCCATCCATTAACTCATGAAGCTGTGAGTGGCTGTGATGCCGCCTTGCCCATCTATTTAGTATTTCCAGACAATCACGGTACAGTACAAAGCAATTTGTTTTTATATAATTTCCTTCATGCGCTCAAACACAACATGCATCACAGAAAAAGCCAATCATGAGCTGAAGAGAAAAGGGGATGATTTAAAGCAAGAGAGTGGTTCATTTGCTTTGGGGTATGAGAAACAATTATTTCAATAGGCCAGGGTTGCTGCAGGAAGTCAGGTGAATGAGACTGCCTGTGCTGGCAAACTGCTTTGCCTAAGTAACTTCTTTTTAGAGGATTTCTTACTGAGCATAAATGCTTTTAATATGATGAAGCCCAGATTTGCCTTCTGTATACCTGGGAGTGATATTTCCATTTTTGTCCACTTTTCCAGAAGATAGTCTGCTTTAACGTGGAACAACAGTCACAGATACTGCTGCTTCTATCATGCATCCTGCATCTGGAATGCAGAGATTTTAGACACTTTCAAGGACTTAATCTTCAAATAAACTCCTCCTAAGCTCTTTGAAAGCTTTTCATTTTTTATTTTTTTTCATTCGATTGTTTGTTTTTGAAGGGACCTAGTTCCTTTGCCTTTCTAAATACAAAATTTTAAACTTCTTTTGTGTTTGTCTGACAAATATAACCAGGTATTTATTTGATTTCTGTAATAAGCTTCAAAGTATAAAGATCCTTCCAAAATACCAGTCATCACAGGAGGATTTATAACTATGGGGAAAAATTTCGCAAGGGAATGGCCTCAGAGAGGTTTGTTGGCCCTAAAGAACTCTGTATGATGGATGCTAGGTAAGATGGATTGGCCAGTTTAGGCAGTTATGGCTTGCAAGATTGACGCACTTCTCCAGGATCCTGTTGAACTTGAAGAGGCTGATATCTTATAATCTGCGTCCCCAGGTCTTTGTTCTCTGTTCTGCCTTTTGGGTACTAGGATGTCAGATTCAGTGCTAGACTGGTTTCCATAAAATTCACACAAGTCATCAGTGAGTTAATCCATATTAATGGAGTCCTGGGCACCACCGGAAGGACTTGTGTCTCATGAGACACAGGACACATAACACTTTCTTATGCTCCAATCTTCTTTCCAATTTCCTTGTCATTAGTAAAGAACTGGCTGCACATCTTCTTTTTTCCTCATTTTTAATTTCTATTCAGTTTTTGTCTATTTTCTATTGCTTTCACAAAATACCCAAGGCTGGATAACTAATAAAGAAAAAAGGTCTATGGAGCTCACGGTTTTATAAACTGTAAGACTAAGATCAAGTGACCCCATTTGTTTGATCTCTAGTGGAGGCCCGAATCACAACATGATAGAGAAGCAGAAAGGGAAATGGTCACATGGAAATAAAGCACAGGATTGCCTCAGTTTATAACAGCTTGTTCTTGCAAAAGCTACCACATTCCACAAGACCAGCATTAATCCCTTCCAAGGGCGATGCCCCTCCTGGTATAACCACCTCCCACTAGACTTCATATCTTAGTGGTCTATCAGCTCTCATCACACTGGGACATGCTTCCAACACAGTAAGCTTGATGCATCACACCCAAACATATCCAATCCAGAGATGTCTTATTTATTAGAAGGATTGACACAAATACATACAAACATCCTCCAGAACCTGTTACAGGAAGGTTTAGCCTTCTGCCACCCTCCCTCCAGCACCATCTCTAGCAGGAATAGCCTGTTCCCTACCCCAATCTTCTGTCACCTCCAACTTTTCCTTGACCCCTCACCAGCTCTCTTCCTTGACTCTGAGTCTATACCACCCTGTTCACACATGGCATACATGTTCCATGATACATATATGATTAGGTTGGTATCCTTGATGAATAGCCTCTGATGCTAAGCATCAAATTTTCTTCATGATATCTAGATCAAATTTCCCATCCTTGTGAACTCTTTGATCCCTGCTCAGTTCTCCAGGCTCAGCCCTCTCCCTTTTCTCTTCTCCCCTTTATTGTAGCTACACGGATCTTCTTTCCATCCCTTGAAAGTATTTTGCCTCATTCCATTCCTCTGATCCTTTGCACAGGTTGTTCCTTGGTTTAGATTGTTTTTCCTCCCTAGCATCATAGATCTCTGAAACCACTTGCTTTTGTAGATTGGTGGTGCCTCTTCAGTGATTATCAAGGTGCCTGAAACTTGTAAATCACCCATTAACTCCTGCTTGAGTGCGTTAGAGTCCTGAAGTTGCACCACTTGGAGATGGCATTGCCCCAGGGTAGATGTCCCATGTATTCTGCAGAGCACAGCATAGCATGGTGGGCAGAAAGACAGAGAGCACACATCCATTGGGAAACCACAACAGATGCATTTCAGCTAGGAGAGCAGAGTTGCTATGTCAACAACAGTATAAGCTATGTCAAACTTATGTCCATTTGATAGAACATACTTCCATAGTCTCTCCCAATGCCCACAACCAAATCTATGGTAATCGTGAGAAAAGCATGAAAGAGGTCCATTTCTAGGACATTACAGAATACCCAAGTGACATTTTTGCTAACTGCCAAGGTTTCAAAACTAAGGAAAAGCTGAGAAATAGTCACAGCCAATAGGAACCTAAGGAGCCATGACAATTCAAGATGCCATTACTGTCAGGTCCTGAATGGAGTCCTGAAATAGGAAAAGGACACAAAAGGGCATTATTGCAAGTGAGTACTTCAGTTAATAAATACCTATCAGTATGGGTCCATTAATCTGACCAATGTGTCCCACTAACATGTTAATAAGATGGAAACTGGGTGTGGGGGATAGGAGGACTCTCTGTTTACAATTTTTAAAATAAACCTAAAGCTGTTCTTAAAAAAATGAAATCAATGAAGGGAATTAAAAGCCATGGGCAATCACTCCTTCAGCAGCTCAGTAATAGGTTCTTCTCCCTGGTGCCCTGGGCCAGGACTAAACTGTGATTCTGCCTCTCTGCACCTGGGGACCTCTCCTCTGAGCAGAATTCTGCCAACAGTGAAGAACTTCCTCTCTCCAGTCCCTCCACTACTGTCCTGCCAGAGGATTTTATTTTAGCTTGCTTCCAACAGCACTCAGCTGCCGCCGCAGGCTAATATCTGGTTGCCTCACATGGTGTTGCTATTGTTCAACACGCTGGGGAAAAATGAGCCTTCGTGCTGGAGTCTGGGTCCCTGAGCAAATAAACAGAGGAAAAAAAAAAATGGTGCATGTGGGGGTTTGTGAAGTCTAGAGAAAGACTAGGAAAACAGATGATTGAAATTAAACCATGTTTAATTTGACTCAGAGTTTGGGCAGAAATCCTGTCTTTCTTCTATTCCAGTTTGCAGTCTTCCCCAGTCTTATTGGAACCAGTTCATATTGTAGTTGCAGAGGATTGTTGACCCCAGGCACTTCCATTCTTAGAGTTTAGGAGCTGCAGAGAGCTATTTAGAACCTCCATCTTTCCAGCTGAGTTAAGTGGTCTGCGTAAGGGCCTCTCTCTTGCTTCCTGTTGTCTGAGTTCTGGGCGTTGGACACACACATTTAGACTGAAATGGATGGAACTTTAAGATCCATAAGAATCCCATTGAAAATTTATCTCTCAACATTTAGCAGACCTCTTTTGGGAGGGTAAAGAGTGAGCTCTGGGGCTGTGGAGATCCACACCACCTCCCACCCCAGCTGTGTGGCTATAGAAACATTTATCCTATGGAAACTCAGCTTTCTGATATACACTGTGGAGAAAGGCTATGTGATGATTAAGCGAATCAACCCATGCATGGGACTTTTGACAGTACCTGGCATCTTGTAATTTTCCAATAAATGTTAGCCCTTCAAAATCAATTGTGTGTCCTTTAAAATGTTAAGCACGAGCATTTCACATTTCATCTTCTCTTGATGTGAGGAGGTGGAGAGCTGTTTGTCAGGTCTTGTCTTATCTTAGAAAAAGATTAGAAGTCACCAGCCAGGATGTAATTGCCATGGAGGGGACCTAAATTTTGTCTGGATTAATTCATTAATCAGTCTCAGAGGTAGAGATCAAGTTGAGAAGCCTGAATTTTTATTACTAATAATTTTAATAGATTTCATTTATTAAGGAAGTATTATGGACCTTACTGGGTGCAAATTACTTTAAGTGATTGTGTCTGACCCTCCCAACAGTAGAAGACAGATACTATTATTTGTTTCACTTGGGCTAACATCAGAGAAGTCAGGGGACATCCCAGTTGCAGGACTAGTAAAGAGGAGAAGCTGAGATTCAGAATGGGATTGGTAGTTTGTAGAGCTGTTCTCTTGATTGCTATGCTCTGGTGCTTCTGTTTGTTCATCAACCTAAAAAAAGAGTGCTTAAAATTTTTTCTATCTCCCTGTTTTTATGGGGAAAATGGGTGAAGGAAGTGCTCTTAGGAGTATACTCAATGCCAGAGGGACTCCTAAAATTTTCACTGTATTAAGGTAGCATGGCCAAGATGACCAGAGTGTCTTCCCTCCTTGTTTATCTCCTGGCTCTGCCAGTGTCTGCAAAAGGTAGCTGATTTGGCTGAAGTTTTCCCCCAGCTTGCTTCTTGAGAATCAATTGTTAAGCGCAAACATTCAGGTTGTTGCTGAGAAGGGTTTTTTGACTGTTCGCAGTCTTTACCACTAAGTTGAGATGGAATTTTTAGCCACTTGATAGGAGGATTTACAGCGACTTATTTGAGAACCAAAGTATATTCTCAAAGTTAAAGAAACCAAAGCAAACAAACAAACAAACAAACAAAAACAAATGCCTCTGGGTGTCTCATTAGGTACTAGCCACATGCATTCATTAACGCTTGCTTTGCCAGATGAAATGGCAATCACTTTAACCAGAAAGCATCATTTCATCACATTGTTGCCTTTGATTTTTATTCCTTTTCTCAATTAAATCATTCTGCTAATCCCTTTATCTTTTCTCTTCTGGCCCAAAAGGTCCAGGCACATAATAAGACAGTCAACATTTGACTGCCTACTATGTGTATGACATGGCATTTTGTAAGTCAACAAAAACTTGAGGATATTCAAAAAGTGCACTTGAAACCACATGGCGTGAATTATGAAGCTTCATCCGGTGTTTAAAATTAAAATTGGGATATTGGATCACTAAATTAATGGGATGAGAACTATGTCCTCCAAGATTTCAAAAACACTATCCTTTAATTGTTAATTAGAAAATATAGTGATTACAGGAAATGAGGAATAATTTTGCTTATTTTCAATGTACAGTGTGTGACTGTGTGAATTATTAACTCCGAGTAGTTAATTTCCCCGGTTTTATGAACTACTTCTATTCTGCACCTGTTCTTATTTTCAATTAAAAATATGGCATATAGATTTTAGCCTGTATCTTGTAATGAAAATAATGAGAAGAAAAAAAACCTTTCTCGTACTTTTGCATAATTGTGTAACATTTCTTTGTAGCATTTCTTCCAAGTCAACCTGCCTTACAGACTTGCCTGTAAAAGATTGTGATGTGCCAAAATTCTGGCAAAGAAAATCTGGACTGCTATTGGTCATATATTTAATTCTATTACATTTGTGCTGCTGGGACCAAAAGTTCTTATCAAATTTATTGAGATTATTTTAACATTGTGAAACAGATTGCCCATGCTATATTTAGAAAAAAGAAATCCAAGTGATAGATGGATACACTTACAGCTTACCTCTCAAATTTTTATTATAGTTGACATTTAGACAATTTTGAAACTCTCTACTATTCTGTTTTATAGAAAAGGCAATGGCACTCAATTCTATCCAGGATTATTATGCAATTGTAACCATCCAGGGAACGATGGACCATCACTTCCTTGACAAAGGATTTGTAAAGTAGATTATGCGATTTCAGTAGTATTTGAAATAATCATCACAGAAACACATTTGTGAAAGGTAGGTTTTACTAAATGTATTTTCCACTAGAGGCTATCCACTTGTTCTTCTCAAATGATCAGAAAAAACATGACTGCGCTCCAGTCTTTTACATTGAAAGCAATGTGACTGGTGTCCCCTAGAGTTGCTCAGTGTGTAGTCTACAGTTTGGAAGAATCTGAGTTTCTTTAAGTTAACTGACTTGAAAAACAGCTACTTTGGCTTCATTTGGTCTTGTCAAATCCATTGCCTTTTATTCTTTTGGACAGATAAACTTTGCAGTTGGAGGGACCCTGAAATGACCAAATTCTCCCATTACACTCGGCCTCTTGTAGTCAAAAATTTTTGTCTTTAGCCACTCTTCTCATTAATGCTTTTCAACCTTCCTTCATATTACAAACACATGATACAGGCCATTTTGTTACACCTCAGTCACTGAACCTGATTTGAAAGGGATTGGACCCCATGTTGAAGAAAGGAAACACAGAGACCAAAGCTGAGCAAATTTGACTACCGTGTTTTGATGAGAAACTCAGAATCTGGGAACAAGATTGAGAGGTGCTGAAAACGTTGTTGGCCATTGGCCCTCCTACCTGGCTAATCAGAATACCCTGGCAGGCTTCTCCAATGTCAGTCCTTGGAGTGCATCCACTGTTTTTGCCCAGATTAAGCAAATCAGCATTTCTGGGATGAGGTACAGACATCAATATATCTTACAATTTTCCCCCAAATTGGGAGCCTTTGGGTTAATAAAGTACTAAGAAAGGAAAACAAATACAAAATCAGGAGAACCTTTCTATTCATTCATTGATCCATCTACTTGTTCACTTATTCACTTAACAAACTTGTTAAAAGTTTATAAGTACCATATACAGTGCAAGGATTTGGGGATACAGTTGAGAAAAAAAAGATATGAAAAGCACAGATTATCATTTCTATGAACGTTATTCTGAATGCAAAAAAGAAAGTTTTTGTTCTAAAACTTCAATTACTAGCACATCATGCAATAGATTTATATTACTCTAATTTGTGAAGTTCTTCTGTTCCTAATACCCACTGTTTCTCCAGATATACCTCACCTTCTCTTGACTAATTTGCCAGGATAAAACTTGTAACAAAATACAAAAGTCTTACAAATGCCATAATGCTCAGGTCTGCTTCCCAAGTGCTTTGTGAATTTCCATAAAGCAGAATATACATAAATAACCCATGGCCAGGGGCTCCTTGACTTAGGCAAGGTGTTCAATTTGTCCAATATGAGACCACCTGCTCATATGTCATCCCCTGGCACCAGCCCACACGTTTGTGTGCCAGGACATATGAAATTAAGTTTACCTGATGCACTCTGACAGCAGCTTTCTGTTACAACGTGCAAATTAGATTAGGTGAAGGTAGAGGGCAGAGTGAATGGATGGCTTCCTAGATTGATACTAGAATACTGATGGCTAAAACCAGAAGGTGACTGGTTATGGTCCAGCTTGGGTCATTGGTAATCACAAGTCCCTGTTATTGATGCCTGTGCAGTGGCCTGTGGGGAAATGCAAGACTTGTTTTTTTATTGGATTTTGCTGTATAGCCAAGCATCATATTGCTAGTGGGACTTCACTGACCTCCAGTCTGGAATGTGAGGAATAAAGGTCAAAGGTGTGAATGGGTGATGGAGACTAAATAAGCTAGTTGTCTCTTGAATGTTGCCTCCGCCCTATTCAGAATATGTGTTATGGGAGTAAAGCAGCAGCGTCCAGCCTGCTACTCTAGCATCCTGCCTGAGGCTACAGCCGATGTGACCTTTGGGTCCCTCAAGGACCCCATCCACAGTTCTCCCAGCATGATGTGATCTCATGCAGACTTGAAACTCTACCCAAAGAATCATTTTTTTTTTTAAGGGAAGGGAGTCTAAAGTTGCTTCTGCTTCACTGAATAGCTCAATTGGCTTCAAAAGCACTTTTTACTTGAACTGAAAATGGGAACACTCTCAACTTTATCCTATGCTTGGAGATTCTTCTTTCATAATGTGATATTGGGTTGTGTAATAAACTTTAACAAAACATCTGCAGTACAACTCAGTGACATCTCATCCCAAGCTATGGTTTAATGGCATAAACAGAGTTGAAGGAAAGATAAATGCAGCTATTTAAACATAAAGTGTGCTGAAACCTAAATCTTTCATTGGAAAGTTGACCAATGATGCATAGAATGGAACAGAAATAGCTGTCACGGGTTGGGAGAGTGATCTAGGAGGTTTCCTAGGGGGAAGAGCTGGGTTTATTTATTTGTGTAAGTCATTGAATGCTTTTGGAATGGCTGAAATTTTGCACCACTCTCATTCTCAATAGAGTTGAGGTGATTTCTGGCAAGACGATTGTTACATTTTTGAAATGAACAACAGTAACAACTACAACAAAACAAAACAGTTCAGAGACTAAATCCCAGTTTTAAGTTTCCAGAGATTAAATAGAAAAACACTTTGAGCCTTGGTTAAAAGGCTGAAGGGAGAAATGAATTTCATGTAAAAATCAATCGCTCTGTTCACTGACACGCAGTGACAGAGTTAATAATTGTGTCCATGTAAAATCAGACCCTCTTGTTACTTTTTAATGAAGTCTGTCTGATTCTGTGATATTTTTGGCCTAGGAAATGAAAGAGATGTTTTATTAAATGAAACTAGGTCTACATAGGTAAAGTATTTGACTATAAGTATGTAATCATATCATACAATAAAAAGCAAATATAAAAAATAAATCAGAGACACAGATGTAGTTCAGATAAGTTTATTCCCTCAAGAAGCATTATCCCTATTTTCAGTGGGACAGCAGCCCAGATTTTGCATTGGAACAATGGCAGGAAGCAATTGGAAGGAAAAGAAAGGTTTTGTCTACCCCCTCTTGGACCCGTATGCCACAGCGTCTGTTCCCTGCTGTGGTGAGAAGTCCAACTCTCCTCTCCAAGCCAAGAAAAATAGGGCCTTTTTCAAACGGTGTGCTTCTAAGATGCTGACAGGAATCAAAAGTGCTTTCTCCAAACAGCGTAAAACCCTTCACCTGTTTAAACTGGTTACTGGGTTTGCCAAGGCGAACAATTTGCTTATTTTCCTTTCTTGTTTTTTCCCTGTCTCTTCTTTCAGTTCTTCTCTCTCCTGGTCTCATCTGCTTCCTCTCCATTCTTTCCTCCCTTCCCTCCTTCCAGCATTAAAGACACTTGTTGAAAAAGCAGATTATTTTTAACACTCATCTTCCCAAGGAGGCTATAACTCCAAAGAAGTGTCTATATTTAGACTAACCCATCCATTTCGTTGGGAGATAGTGATATCCTTCAGTCAGCTATCATTTTTCCAAGTGAGAATGTGAATGTGTGTGCCTATGTATGTGTATATGGGTATGTGGGTGCATACATGTGTCTGGGTGTGTGTACGTGCATGCATATTCATGTGAAGGCATGTGTACAAGGCTATGTGTGTGATATGTATGCATGTATGTGTGACGGCATGCACATGTGGGTAGCATGTGCTTCATACATTTTCATGGTAATAAACACACATGGTCACATGGCTGTTCTGTGGGTTCCCTTGAACTCCTTTCTTGGGGGTCTGATGTGCTTGATCAGGAACTGGAAAGATAGCATCGTTATAAGTCATATCTCACCCCTGCATTGTACATGCAGACCCAACAGACACACAAAACTTCTAAGAAATTCCTCCTGGTGGAAAGGTCACCCTTTTTTCACTTGTGCCTTGATGCTGACTTGGTGAAGGGAATGACAGAGTGCAGGAAATCCTGTACTAACTGGTGTGCGGGTTGATGTGGGCTTGCTTCATCTTTTCCAGTTATCACCCATTCTGAGAGCCCCATTTATGTCACAGGTGACATAAATGCAACATGTGATACTCTGCAGGGAGGAGTGATGACTGTGGGCATGAAGAAGGCACCTCCTAAGGGCACAGTCTCACAAGGAGTGGGGGTGGCAAAGACATCCTATCAAAATTGATGAACCCAAAATGGGAGCTGCCTCTTTAAAGAAAAAAAAAAAAAAAAGGTTTTGACAAAATTAGCTTTGCTCTTAGCAGTCTGGGAGTGTTATCAGAATAGTAGCTATAAATTTGTCTGGTAGGGCTCTCTTTTCTTAAAATAGATGGAAGATGGACAGATGGATGGATGGATAGTTGGATAAATTGATACACACATGTACCATGCTAACTCTCTTCTAGTAGGTGGATCTTATGCTCATCTGTCTCTCAGTCTCCAGAAGCGGGGCTTTGGGGTAGTAGCACTGCTCTTTTCTCTTCTGGTAAGGTCCAGAAAATATGTTGGCATCATCACCAAATTCTTTTGAGCAGTGTAGGACAGTGTAGTCCATGGTCAAGATGGTTAGCCTCAGTTCCCATGTCCATAAAATGACAAAATAATTTCTAACCTGCTGCGTTGTTGAGAAAGCTAAGACATCTATGTCTATAAATTCATATCTGGAACCATAGCTCTGTATATGTGTATCTAATCCACAGTGTCTAACTCAGTGCTTAGAACACAGAAGACAACATGATCGATTAGTACTACTATGTCCACGGCCTCTAGTTGTCTTCCCTATTCTCTCTCCCCTCCTATGGGTAGCATTTTTTTTTTTTTACCACAGTACATTTTAAAAATAAAAGTCACATCCTAAATCTATTGGATCCTTGCCCAGCTTTCTCTGGGTCACTGAAAGCCAGTGGTGGCTCTTCTACCTATGTATGTAGATATATTTATATATCTTTCAGATCTGTCTCTGTCTGTGTTTCATCTATCTGCCTTTCAGAGATTTACATGCATTCCCAGGATTCTTTCTGTTTTCTCTTCTCCTATGTCTACTGTCCAAACTCACCCCACATTTGTACATTGAACTATAGAGACTGTTCTATGTTCATGTTTTGTAGAGTTCGAATTATGAATATTTTAATAGAAATCCCCCTGACATTTCTCACATGCTGCAAACATTTCGTCTCCTACCTCCTTCCCTGTGGAGAAGGATGAACTGGTCATGCCAAACTGCAAATGAGCTAAGTAGTTAAGGCTGTGAAGTGACTTTCTGTCTGGGGCCCAAGGCTCTGACACCTGTGTCTTCCCTTCATCATCATTCAAGGAGGCAGAAGGTCCTTGGAGATCACTGATGCCTCTGGCAGAGCAGTTATAAATAATGATCCTCTCCATGTGCCAGAATCTCCTGTAAGCATTTTACACAGATCATTTTACTTAATCTTTGTAGCATACTACATGCTGCTGTTGTCCCCATTTTATAGACAAGGCCTCTGAGCCACAGGAATCTGATGTGACATGCTGCAGCTTGCAGGGCCAGCAAGAAGTAGAGCCGTAGAGGACACCAGTTGCCTTTGACCCCTGTGGTTTGTGCTTCTGTGTATTTCTGTCTCCCAAGAAGATCAGAGTGGCCTTCTGCATGATGTCTCACTGCTGCACGTGTGTGGCTTTCTCTCACTGTGTGGGCATTGTTGGGAGGAAGCACTTCCTACGTGTCCTCCATAAAAGTTGCCAGGAGGGAAGGAGGTTCTGCTTCGTGAAACATCTCTTGTCTTTTCTGTCCTGCCTGTGGGGATTTTGCAGTTTTCTCCCTCATCCTACATCAGTAGTCAGTGGCTCCTGGCTGAGTTTTGGGCAAGGAACCTGAAATTCCATCTCGACCCAGGTGATAAAAGCACGTCTGAATGGAAAAAGTGGGCACTCTGACATCAGCGGTTGGAACCCAGACTGGCACTGAATTATCAGCAGGTCCTCTTGTTACTGCATGTTTAGCTATTCTTGGATTTTTTTTAATGCATTGGAAGTAGGATGGACAGATAAAAGGGAGCAGGGTTTCTCTGTTTCATACCCAAAACCCAAAGCCAGCAACTATCCGTCGTACTTTTTGGACAGGTAGAGTGTTTTTAATGACCAAAAAAGGAATATGGTTCTAGGAAAAGAAAGCAAAAGCATTGTAAAAGGGCCAGAAAGTCTGTTACAACAATAACGCCATGCTGAGCTTCCCTGAGCTCCTCGGCTTGCTGAAATCATCAATTCCTACTCAGAACTACAGACCTTTATTATGCCACCTCACCTTTTAGCTTCAGGTAGTTTAGCAAAATTCAGGGTCAGTGCAGCAGGTAGAAATGGCGCAAAGTGAGATTCAGTTGTGTGTTCTGTTGGGGGATGTGTCATCTCTCTCTTTCTTTTCCTTGTCCTGTCCATCTCCCGTAAATTCTCTGAGGGTTGTTTCCAGTCATTCCATGCCCTTCCTTTTTTTTTTCTCTATTAACTGAACTTTCACCTTCACTGACTCTGTCTCTGAGGTTTGATCTTCAAGTGGTAACACACATTATGCTTGTATCATAAATCCTGGCAGATAAAGATGGACAAGGTCTCCCAGCTGGCTGGATTTCTCTTGATCTTCAGTGTCCAGCAAATGTCCTGGGGTCACTGAGGAAGGCTGGTCATCTCAAAGCCCTGTGGATCTTCATTCTGCAGGGACAGAGGCAGGTACTGGAGTGATCATGCCTGTGTACCTAGCAGCCCTTAAACCCAGGCACCCACATGTCTACCAAGATGTTGAGACTCTCTTTCGGGGGTTATGTGGTGTGATCAAAGAGTATCGGGAATGCCATCAATTCCCCTCCAAATACCCCTGCTCACCTCAAACAATCTTATTTGCTCATACTTGGCAGCATGTATCTTACTGCTATACATTTTTGCTTAAAATTTAAACATTCACCACATTTTTCGGTCACCCCTCATATTCTCTGGATTATGCTTATGGTGCTGAGTTTTCTGAGGGCAGTTGCCTGAGGGCATAAAAGGGGTGGCCCTGTCTCACTTAGATCATTGGAGCTTCCCATTCCTGTGCTGATAGCATCTCTGCTCTGCATTCTGTGCCTTCATCATGTCCTTATTCATTACATCATAAATCCCCAGGCAACGTAGGTCACTGGTTTTACCACTCTGGGGGCTATTGTATGCAACAGGTTAACTCATCCGTTATTCAATAAATACTTATTCCTCATATGTACCGGCTTAACTATGATTGTGCACCAGAGGCATACATGTGGATGAGCCAAGAAGAGCCCATGCCCTACTTTTTGATGTTCACAGTGGCATGGATTATAAAAATTAAAGTGAAAGTTAGAAATATTCTAGTCTGTCATCAAAACAAGAACATAAAGGTAAATTTTTGTAAAATAGCACAATGAAATATTGCACAACGGTGAAAAATAAACCAGCACATGAACCTCAGAGGCCCAATGTTAAAAAATACTACAAGTAGTAACAGGAAATTTTTCCATTGATACCAGGTTCAAAACATGGAAAGTAATGGGAAAAAGTAATATATCACTTAGAACTCTGAAGAGGAAACAGATATTTATATTTTGCATGTTATACTGTTCATGTCTTCTAACTATATCGTATTAAATGTTGTAAAAAGAAAACCGCTTCTCACTCCAAATTCACTCAGTTTCATGGAACTGAGTTATTTCTCAGACTGACTCTGTGGAAGTTGCTGAGTGGGATAGTGGCAAAGATAAAGGACTTAGGTAAAACAACAAAGGGATCTGAAAGGAAACACAGTGGGGAGGTTGATTCGAGGACTTTAGTGTTAGTCATGGCTTCTCTAAGTAGTGCAGCCCACCCGTGAGCCCCAGCGCAGGGCGAAGGCAGGTCGGTTCAGGTGCATGTTCTAGCTGACTGAAGGTGCTCTTTTCTTTAGACTGGGAGTTGTTTGGAAAGAAGAGATCCATCCATGACCTGGGGTGCGTTCCAGATAGCTCTTGGTCTTGTTACTACCTGTTCCTTCTTCTTCCGTTAATTATGCCTCACTGACCCTCCAATGTGCATCTTATGTGACATTTCTCAGCGCTGCCTGTTGCCCCCGACCTCCTATTAGGTGCCTACATATGTGGCTCCTAAATTCATAACCACGGTGTCCTATTAATTTGAATGCTTCATTGTGCTGCTTTGAAGAACCTTAAGACAAAAACCTTATCTCAAATACCTGTGATATACTATCACCATTAAGAAAAATTTAGCACATCTATACAGTACTGTTGTCTAATTCACAGTTCAAATTCCAACATCATCAGTTATCCCAGTATTGACGGTGATGGCATTTTTTTCAAGGTCCAGAATCTGATCCATCATGCATTTTATTTAGTTTTATTTAGTGTCTTTGAATCTACAATAGTAACATGGTCTTCCTTGGTCTTTCATGATCTTGACATACTTATTAAGGGCAGCTCAATTTGGCTTTTCCAGCTATGATCTTTATTTTTGAAGGGTGGACTTGAGGAGTGGGACTTCTGTGATCTTCCTGGGGCATTACATTGAGAGGCATATAATGTTGGTTTTTCCCTTTACTGGTAATACTAACTGTAATCACTGTTTAGAAAGTATCTCCTAGATATCTCTGCAAACAAAACAAAAAACCCAAAACTTTCCTACTATAATTAGTGAATATTTTGGAGTCAAGGGAATGATTTTAGACTTTATCCTCCAACATCAAATCCTCATTTACTAATTTTACCATAGATCAGTGACTCTTGCCTGAGTCAGTTATTACTATCATGTCCAGAAAATGATGGTTTTCTTTTTTCTTTTTTTCTTTTTCTTTTTCTTTTTTTTCGTACTGAGGATCGAACTTACAACCTCTCACCTGCCAGGCAGGAACTTATGCCACTGAGCGAAATCCCTGGCAATTGGTTTTCTAACTTCATCATTTACAGGTGTTAATTGGTGTTCTACTTTGTTTCATGCATGTTTTCCTTTTATCATTTATATTAATATAGAGTCATGAATTTGTATTTCCTGGGTTATGACCTGTCACTATCCTTACTGTTATAGATGTGGTCATGGGATGCCTCTTCCAGCTGGTTCCTGTGTCCCTTTGACAGAATTCCATAGTTTTCTATACCATCTTTATTATGTATTTGTACCATGAAGTATTCCAGACTAATCTCGAACTTTTCTAACCTTAGCCTTATTTAAACTGAGCCATTTCTCCAAGAAGCGCTCATTCCCTCTATTGAAGAATGGTATTGAAAACAAAGTTCTGGGTGATCATGGCTCCTGAATTCTCTAAATGGATAAGGTGGGTACAGTTGGGATAAAAATACACATACAGTATGTACATTTTGAAGATGTTTTATTAGTACACATTTGCAGTGTATACTGTTTACATTCTTGGTGTGGAGTTGGTACAGGTACATGACACATCTTAATTACGTATTTTATCCCATTTCCTTCCTCCCCCTTCTCCCTCCCTTTATTCTTGATTCTTTTCCTATTTGAGAAGTATCTCCCTACTTCCTATTATCTATCTTTCATTTTGCTCTTTATTTACATCTTGAGTTTTCCATATAAGAAAAACCATGTGATATTTAAGCCCATGTGTCTGATTAATGTCTATCTTTTAAAAGGCATGAATTTATTCACTTTCTGTAAGGATTACTTTCCTCCCAACAAAATGTGTTATCTAGGCTAAATTTTTCCACCTATCTGATATCACTTACTGTGACTAGTTCTCTTTTCTCAGTGTAGTTGACTGCAAGGTCCTTCAGCCAAGAGACGGTCTATTTTTTCCCATCTCTGCACCCCCATTGCCTGGCAAATGTCTGGTGTACATTAAGTGCGCAGTATACATGAGTAGCAGTGTTGGGTGGAAAAAGGTTTGGTGTGAGGATGGTTGGATGCAGGGGTATTTATGAGGAGATTAGCTGGGTGGGAATACTGTTAAATGAAGTATGCTTAAGTTTCAGATAGATGGGTGGGAGCTGAAGTGTATGTTTTATTTAACAATGTGTTGTTTTTGTCATATATGTGAGCTCACTGAGTCCAGCTACTGTTCTATGCATCGATTTGGCTCCACTTGGTTTTATAGCCAGTAAGAATTCATTCAGTATTTTGTTTGTCTGCATGTGAATATCACTTTCAATTCTTTGTACCCACCGGAGTGCTTAATGTGAAAAAGTACTTATTGTTCACCTAGTCAGTAAGTCAGTCAGATAACAAGAATATTATCTTCTTTACTTAGCTTCTTAAGGAACTAAAATGTTTCCTTTGTTTCTTCAACACTAAGTATAGACTTGATTCATTCTCTCTGGGTATACATTTGCCATGGGATTATACAAGTAGCAGTCTTGGTTTCAAGAATGGATAGGCATTGTTTAATTTGTAATTATTCATGTAAACAGGAATAAATTTTACATTGGAGCTAGTGTCTAACATTATAGAATTTGGGAACATTTTGTGATTAGGGAATTAAGTTTGGTAGAAGCACATTTTTTTTAGAGTTGATATAAATGTATGCTTGGTAGTACCATCCTGCACTATAAATGACATTTGGGTCAACAAAACCAACTGTAAGATAAAGTTCCGTAAAATTATAGTGCCCCTGAAGAATTCCTATTGTTAATGCCCTTATGAGGCCATATTGCAACACATTTTTTGCATGTTTGTGGTGCTATTGGTATAAATATACCTGTTGTACTATTAGTCATATAAAAGTACAACACATAAAATTATGTATAGCACATAATGCTTGATAACAAAAGTCTCTTTACTGGCTTAGGTTTTTAATATATAATTGATTATTATTTTTTAATGTACTGCTACTTATTTGAAAAAGTTTACTATAAATCTGTGTGATGTTATAGTTGGCAGAAACCTGTCATGTCTCTTGGTTGCACCGATAAACAACACAATTGACTTACATGTCCCAGCTCTATGTGTATGTGTTTGCTAATGTGCTCATGCCATGTTAGTGTTACCTAGCAACACATGTCTCAGAACATGTCTCCATGTGACACACAGCTATACCTGTCTTGTCCACTTATTTTTATTTTTGTATTCTCATGAGTGAGCAACAAATTCTTCACACAATGATCATAAAAAGGAAGTAAACCTAACTTGTCAGACTATTTTCTTTCTTTTTTACAATTTTGGATCTTACATGGATTTCAGTGTCTTTAGAGAAATGTTTATAACTGAATTTTAGCACAGAAGACAGGGACTGTTGGGCTGGGGATTTAGCTAAGAGGCCTAAGTGCCTACCTGGCAGGAGTTAGGTTGTGAGTTCGATTCCCAGTACCAAAAAAAAAAAAAAAAAAAAAAAAAAAAAAAAAAAAAGACAGGACTGTGTCATGTGCATGAGAATAAGACGTGACATTGCTCCTGCTAAAAATGCCTCTGCTCCCTAGTAGTTTATACCCTGGCCAAGTGTGCTTATAAAAAGAAGGCAACAAACATTCTCTCCACCAGATACCGGAAACAAGCTGTCCTGATTACTCCCAGTAGATACTGATTCATCTTACACAGGTGGGATGGGATGAAGGCAGTTGGAATCATAAAACGCCTTCCTTTCAAGTCAAATCAATTTTTATTCTTAATCTGTGAACATGAGATGGGAACAAATAACTTCTGAGTGAAATAAAGATTTCTTAGCCTGTTAGGATTTATCTTATCAGGCTGAAGAGGTGGAATTCCTGTTAGCAACTGGCGGTTTTAAAAATCTGCTCACCCAAAGAAGTGGGAAACCTGGGTGTGGAACAAAGACTCAGAGCTTTTGTGCTCTGGAATCTTATTTGATGCTTTTTTATTCGCCACATGAGATTGGGCAGCACCATCCTAGGATGTCACAGGCCAGTGGGGGTCTTTCTGGGAGAAGGAGCTGTGGGGTGCAGGGCATTGAGGTTCTGTGGCAAAAACCCCACAGGGACAGGGTATTTCCCATGAACTTCACAGGTGGACTTTATAGGGAATTGTCTTATGTCACTCTCTAATATCTTTTATTGGCTATTGTTTTGCTACTGTGGAAGAAAATCCTCATTCTCTGTGTGGATTTCTTTTTCACAAATAAAAGCAAAAGAAGCAGTTTTATGAACTGAAGTAATAAACATGTTGAAATTTGAGTGTAGCTGTAGAGTAGTTCTTTCTTCCTCCTATGGCAAAACAAAAAGAAGAGAATTAGTTGTGTTTCTCTGACATTTTTGGGCAGATTGACGTTTCTGGGCAGTAAGAAGATGCCAAAGCCTGTGCAGTTTCTCTCTGGTTCATTTGAAATCAGTCCAGAAGCCCCCTGTGTATTTCAGGCCATTCTTTTGTGAAACAGGGAAGCCTTGGACTGCCAGGCAGACCCGGGGAAGTCAGCCAGCTCAGCCTCCTCAGCCAGATGGGAACCCCGGGGGATGGTTGATTAACCCAAGGTCACCCAGATCTGGTTTGTGGCAGAGCCCGATCTAGTACCCATTCTGAGGTCTCCAGCATTTCAACACAAGCAGCAACTATTATGAACAGAATCCTCCCATCCGTTCTCCCTCCTGCTGCCCCAGTGAAAAAACACAGCCCCTTACAGGCTAGGGTCCAAACTGATATTGTCACATCAGTGCCTCTCTGTGGTTCTGGGGACCAGCAAGTGTGTCAGTGTGGGGCCTATTGAAGTGGATTCCTCTTCCACTCGCCTGGCTCCCCGCTGTCCCCTATTTAATATTACTATCTTCTCCATGGGGTCACTTTCCACTACCTGAAGATCCAGCTTGCCTTTTCTGGATAAGCCAAGCTCCTCATCATGAGAATTCTCATCTAATATTTGCTTTGGTCGTGGTCTCTTGATTTCGAGCTTCTGAGATCTGCACCTTGTCATGCATGCCCCCTACTGTGTCCTGCAGCCTGGCACTCTGTGGGCAAGTATAATCATTTCCTAGCGCTGCCCTCCCAAAGCATCGCAGATTAAGTGACTTAATTCTTAGATGTGTTCTCTAGGAGTTCTGAAAGTGGGAGGTCTGAAATTAGGGTATAGACAGGGCCACTTTCACCAGAGTCTCTGGGGTAGGATCTTTTTGCTTCTTCCAGGCATGGTGGTGACTGTGATCCTTGTTATTCATTGGCTCATAGCTACATTTCTCCCATCTCTGCATCTGTCCCCCATGGCCTTCTCTGTGTGCGCCACCTCCTCCTCCTCGAATCTGCACATCATCTTCCCTCTGTGTGTGTCTCTGCCTCCAAATTCCTCTTTCCCAGGAAAGCCACTAGTTTTGCTTTAGGGCTCAACCTAACAACTTCATGGCCTCTGTGTTAGTTTTCTAGAGCTGCAGTAAAAGAATCATAAACTAAAATAGCACAACATAATTTTTCCCCATTCTGGAGACGTGAGTCTATAATGAGGTATTAGAAGGGACATACTCCAAAGGACCTAGAGAAGAATACTTGTGGTGGTTTGGGGAATCTTTGGCAACCCTAGGCTCATGAATACATCATTTTCATCTTTTCCCTGTCTCCAAATGAGCTCCCTTGTTGGTCTGTCTGTTTTCAGTTTATTTTCCTTATAAGAAGAGAGACCATTGGCCCAGGGCCAACCCTAGTACAGGTGACCTACTGTAATTTGATTACATCCATAAAGACCCTCTTTTAAAATAAGGTTACATTCTGAGGTTCCTGCAGGTCACAAATTTCTGGGATACTCTGCTCAACCCAGTGTAGAAGGGAGCACATATCTGTTGAATGAATGACAGAGCTGTGAGCTCTGGCAATGGTTAGAGAGGAATAACTGAGCAGTCCCCTGGAGCAGCATCTACCCAGACATACTTCACTGGGGTCAGAAAGTGCAGGGTCTGTTGACAGTGCCGGACAGTCCTAAGAGGGGAGAGTGCCTTGCCCTCACTTAAAAGACTCCTCAAGATCGCTTTGCTGTCCTCTCTCTGCAGAGTGTTTTTAATATGTCTATTTAAATGCAAATTTTGACTTTCTGTCTGTAATCATATAAAATGTTTGGCACTAAAATTTTAATCAGGAATGTAATTTTATATAGAGGCGGTAATGGAGTGGTAGGCCACACATAATAGAATGAAGTATCCCGCATGTATATTCCCAGCTCTCAAGCTCTGGGCTCCCAACTTCCCATGGACCTGGAAAGACCCAGCTCTGCACAGTGGTGCCCCATGTAGACTTCTCCCATTCCAGGCCTGTCCTGTGGGTCACTTCTAGTCTCTGTGCTCTGTTGTCCTTTCAAAGTTGACAAGGACAATCAGATGGGATTTTTCTGTGCTCCCTCTAGCTCTCTACGTCCCCGAGAGGCTTGGGATATTGGGAGCACAGGTTTCGCCGATCCCTGTGTAGGACACAGGGCTCATTTGTCAGGATGGGCTGTGGGCTCCACCACATCACATCCATTGTTTGAGAAGGTGGCTGCCAGCGGCAGATGTTTGTCATCGCCCCAGCTCCCTGCAGCCTCAGAGTTCCATCTGCCACCAACTCAGGCGCAGCTGCCACCACGTTCCCTGCTGTTCCCACCTCTCACCTCTGCTGGAGGCCAGGGCTCCCTGCATCTGAGCAAGCTGAGGACAAAGCTGCCCTGACCCTACAACCCTGGTACCACGATCCTTCCTCACAACTCCCCAGGTATTTTACTGCCATTTGCCTGCTGGCATATTGGAAGTGGTTCCCAGCCAGGTTGGAGAGAAGGATTGAAATTGGAGTTTACAAGCCTGGTGTCTGTGCCTCAGTTTGTCATGGTGAGACAGTCAGATTGTACATCACCCTCTCCTAGGGTGGCATCTGGTGGCATGGGATGGTGCCTGTGCTTACCATTTCTAACTAAGTTATGCTTGTCCCCAGGGCCTCTGCAGTGGCTCTTCCCTAGTCCTGGGTGACTCCCACTTTGGATCCAGATGTCACCCCTCCTCAGTGACCACCTTTGCTCCACCTGTTAGAGTATATGTCCCCACGGAAAGCATGATCTATGCATCTTCTTTATTTCCCTCAGTGTTATCCTAACCCTGAGTGTCATGTTTATAACATCTTTTGAATAACTTGAAAGGGGTATTGTTTTGGGGCTGGGGTATAGCTCAGTGGCATAAGTGCCTGCCTGGCAAGTGCAAGGTTCTGAGTTTGAGTCCCAGTACAAAAAAAAAAAAAAAAAAAAAAAAAAGCAAAAAGAAAAAGAAGTATTATTCTTCCTTGAGTGCATCTACTTAGTGGGGTCAGACTATGAGAGTGGCAGAGATAGTAGTTAGGGGACATGGGTAGTTGCAGTATGATGGATGTTGTTGGGAAGAAGATGAACCCTGGAACAGAAAAGTAGGGAAGGAGAAGGAAACAATTATAAACCCAGAGAGCTTACAACATGGTAGATGAGATGAATCTGTGGCTATGTATTCAGATGAGGAAGACAGACAAGGATGGCTGAATTTCTGAATTGGATATTTGAGTGCGTAGGGATGACTTGCCTAAAATAAAAAATAGGATTGGGGAGAAAGATGTTGACCTTATTTTGGAAATGTTGGATTTGGGGTTCCTGTAGATTAGTTTATATGTGTAGTCATGAAGAGTGGAAGGTACTTCACTGGGAGAGAGGCAGAATAAAGACATAAAATGGCTGAGAATTTGGGCAGAGACTGTGGGCAGAGAATTCAATTGGACAATCATCCCTATAACCCAGAATATTTCTGCTGAAGCCTGTGGCTCCAGTTTGGTTTCAAATAGCCTCACACCCTCTTTCCCCTTTCACTTTTGTGTGTCCCAGTTGGGACGGTAAAGCACATAGGAATCTGCCCAAGAGAGAAGGCTGGGGAGTTCTGAGTTCAGTGACGACAAAGGAAAGGCCATTAAAGCCCTGAGTGTGAGCAGAGGAAGGCAGGAAAGCCAGGGGAGTGTTGGATCATGAGTGCAAGGGAAGAAAATTCCCCAGAGCAGAATCATTCCTGTCAAGCATCTCACAGAGGGAAAATTATGTAAGTACTAGAAGACGAGCACTGAATTTAGCCACACAACAAAGTATTGATGACGTTATTGTGATTCTGGATGAGGGAGCGATGTGTTTGTTGTGGGGTCCATGGAAACTGAGAAAGTAGACAGTTCCAGGTCTTAAATGGGTGGTCAGACAGGGGTAGGAGATTCAGAAAAGGCTCATGGGACAGGAGGACAGCAAGGGCTGGGCAGGACCAGAGGGAGCATCAGAAGGAGAGCATGTCTACTTGACCAAGCACAGGTTCTGAAGGGAGAGCAGATGTGAAAAGAGACACCTTCCTGCTCTAACAGAAGGAAAAGAGAAAGTTTGGGATGCAGGAAGTCTGTAGGCTTTGTGGCGGGATTTTTCAGCGTGTTCCTCTTCATTGGCATTTTCTGTGTGTCAGAGGTGGGAGGCATCTGAGGAGGCTGGAGATGTGAGAAACATCAACAGGGCTTTATATAGCCCTATGGTAAATGGGAAAAAAAATTGCTCATTCAGGGACTTTTATTGGGAGACTTCTAGCCTCCAAGCTCTGGGAACCAAAGGGCAAATAGGACAGTTAAATGGGGTCTGATGCTGTTCTCAGCCCAGGAACAGCGACGGGGTGGAGGCAGCAGGGGCACATGGGTACTGGGGACTCCCTGTTCACACTCTGCTCCCAGTGAGTCTGAGTGGTGTGTGGTTAATTTCCTCTACTGAAACCCAGTAGCTTGGGTCTAGAACAGAGGAAATGAGTAACTGACACCCAGATAAAGGAGCACAAGAAGGCCGGTATGTTGGGGCAGGGGCTGAATGATGATTACAGGTAAGGACCATTCAGTGTATCTGGGTGTGGCATTAGGCTGTTTACTTCTTCCCTTCTTTTTTCCCTCTGACAGAAATTGCTATAGTGATTGTCTGTGAACAAATGTCTTTGGGGCACATGTAAGCATTTCCCTAAAATGGATACTCAACGATCTCTAGATACAAAGGAAAACACATCACTGATTTCCATCCATATGATCACATTGTTTGGTACAAATGCCTCCCCAGTTTGTATGCACCACAGCATTCAGAGAGCCTCAGGCATGCCTAGTCTTTCCTTTACCAATCTGATGGACAAAGCAAAAGCTCTCCCATTTTTCTGTGCCTTTCACTGATTGCTTGTTACAGTGACCTTTTTTTATTTTTATTATTTTTTTTTTAGTTTTACCATCTTACATCTTGCTGCAGACTAGTGATGTGCATGATGATTGTGGGAGTATTTTAGAGGACAGTGCACAGAGGAGATTCCGGCAGGACTGGGATGGGGGGCTTTCTGAAGTTCTTGGAGGAAATCATATTGGAGACCAGAGATGCAATGTGAGCACCAGAGTAGAAAGGATGGATTCTAGGTGCCTTTCAGGAAAGCAACAGGGCATAGTCAGAGCTCTTGGAGGTCTTTCTCTGAGAATACTAAAATTTGAACCAGGAAAGAAGCAGAGGAGAAGCAAGAGTGGAACTCTGCCCCAATGCCTGGCTCTATTTATTGGATGTCAAATATTTTCTAGGGTCAACTAGTCTGGGTGTGCTCGTCTGTGCTGGTGGAACAGATCAGTGTGCATCTGTACTGCCTTTGGGACTTGGGGTCCTGCTTACTGGGCCAGCCATTGGGCCCTCCTGTCTTAGGGGCTTCGTATCTGCTATTGCTGGTGCCAAGCCTGCACTGTGTCCTGCGCATTCCACCAGGTGGGGCTCATCACACCACCAGGCATTCATCTAGTCAGCTCCTGCTCCGGATGTCACCAAGGCACAGATTTAATAGCTGTCTCTGCAACTGTAGGGCAAATTCCAAGACAGCAGAGAGGAGGTTCAACTCATTCATTGCTCCCTCCAAGAACACTCTTTTTGTAAAGGACCAGAGAGGAAATAGCTCAGACTGTGGACCCTTTGGACAGTCTCTCTTGCTATTCTCCTTTGCCTTATAGCCTGAAAGCTCCCCAGAGGATAGGTAAATAGGCTGTTTCCAATATGGCTTTATTATGGATGCTAGAACTTGAATTTCTTTTCATGTTTATGTCTCCCAAAATATTACTGTTCTCATACTTGTTTTCCTCAATCATTCAAAATTGCAAACATCATTCTCAGAACATGGACCAGACAATAACTGACTAAGGGCAAGAAGCTGAAAGCAGAGTTCACCAGCCTGTGTCCTAAAGCAATGCACAGGGCAGAAACAAGAGCACAGCTCCAATTCTGTGCTAGAAGAGAAGGGACAATATGCACACAGTGTTTCTTGCACCCTCTGCCTCCTGCACAGTAGGCAAAGAACTGCATTGAGGAATCATTACATGAACAATAGACTTGGTATCAGCTTATCTGGATTCCTGGAGAATGGTGTGACCTTGGACCAATTGATTAAACTCTTGAGATCTCCTCACTGTGTGGCAGGGACAAGCTTCATCTCACTGAAGGATGTGGAATGCATTTCACTCCCCAATAGCATCGTCAGGGCCATGGTACCCTCTGAAGCAAGGGAAGCTGCAGAGAAAACAAAGCCCCCAGAATCAGTGAATAGGCAGACCCATGTCTGGAGCTGAAGATGTTTGTGGAGGTTGAATTGTCCCTTGATGATATGTGCTATCAGGATCTGAGGTCTTCTCCAAGAGAAGACACAGTACTGGCTCCCTTCTCACACTTGTGGTTAATCTCAAGGTGACCCTGACTTTATTACTTTTAAGATGAGAGTGTTATATTGGCCTGAATAGGGTAGATATCAAACCTCAACGAAGTGATGGCTTCATTACAGTGAAGTGGAGTCTCTTGAGCTTGGCGTTTTTTGCCTCTCCTCTTTGTCCTGTGCACTATGCACAGGGCCATGTGTGTAGAAGTATGGCTGTATTTTTTTTCTGTCCCAAGCCTGAGTGGGCAGCAATATAGTTTTCTTTTTCATCTTGCTTCCTTTATTTGGTTGGGATAAGACCAACTTACAAAAAAATAACACAATAAGCAAGATGAGTTATCTAGTTGCAGTCAAAATCTTAAATCAGTTGTCGAAGTGTAGGTGATTCCTCTGGGAAGTGTGGAATCTGTTTTTTGTTTGTTTTTAACTCCACGGTATGGAAATTGTAAGAGAAAAAATATCTCACTCTCTGAGGTGCGTTTGCTGCTGCTATCACACCTTCTATGCCGAGACATCTCTGTCTCCCTGCCATTCATCTCTCCTGATTGGTTTTGCTTTTCTTTTCCTAAAATGTTGCTAAATTTGCTTGTAAAGTTTTGTTTATTCATTGGCGCTCAGTAGAAAGGTGCTGGATCATTAATCTGACTATTCAAGGTTAACCAGGCTTTATGCTGAAATTGCCTTTTATGGAACAGATTTCAAGGTTTTGCAAGAGTTGAGTGCTACCTCATTTTTGACATTTCAGCAATGAATCCTGTTTGAAATGCGATTTGAATCCAATCATCATCTTATTTGTGGAGGAAGATAAAAATAATACACAAATATTGCAGCAAAATTGCATTTCTTCTGCCCCCCTTATGCATTTTGATTCAGCTGCAGTTTGCTAGGTGGCACCAAGCAATGTCATTCCTATTTAATTCTGTCTTCTATTCTTCTCCTCACATACATTTCCCCCCAGGAAGGCTTAAACATATTTCTTTTATATCTAACATAAGTCTTACAGGGCTTTTCAAGGGTGTACATGGAAAAAAATGAAGCTTGCAGTTACTCCTATGCCTTATTGCAAGTGCCAGGGTCACAAGGTTTGAGAAGGCTTCTAATTCATCTAATTATGCAATCATAGAATTATTTATTTCAAGGAACAAGTGAAGAATTTCATCTTCCAGGCCTCTTTGTAAATGTGTGAACAAGTTTATAATGCTTCCATCTCTGAGTGTTTGGATGTGGCATTTTAATTAAAGACCAAGGCAGCAAGCAAGCTTTGCAGTTTTCTGTGATCTGAGGTAGCCCACAGTTCTTACACACCACCAATCACTCCTTGCTCCACCCACGGCTGGGAGCCTGGCTTCCTAAGCAAAGAGAATCCTTTTCTTAGGGCTGGAGCAAATTGGCTGGAACCAGGAAGCCTCTCTTAGTAAACTTATTCCTGTAGACTCTACCACTTGTATATAAGTTAGAGCAATGTCTGAGGATGTCTCACTAGCAGTTTCTTGACAGCTCCCACTTCCTGTTGCTACCTGCAAATTCTCTTCTTCTCCCCTTCTGAAACCTTGCTCTTTTAAAGGCTTTCAACCTCACATTCACACTAAAATGTTTACAGATTGCTAATGTTCAGCCTCATCCTGATGCAACTGTGAGAAGATATCAATGGAGTAGAGAAGATTGAGCCTGTGGAGCTGGCTGAGCCCCTGGTTTTCTGCATTTAAATAATAAAGATTTAAACAGGCAGTATGCATAATGGTTGTATTAACCCATTTTCTGTCACTGTTACAGACTGGGTGACTTATAACAAAGAAACATATGCCTCAGACTTCCGGATAGCTTGGTGCTATCCAGTATCTGTGAGGGCTTCCTGTTGCATCTTAGTGTGGACACACAGAGAAAGGGAGCAAGTACCAGCCAGAAGGATGGGGTGAGAGCGTTTTCATCACTAGCTCCTTCCCATGGTGACAGCATCAATCTCCTTAGGAGGCCAGAGCCCACTTGACCTCATCACCTCTAACACTGTTACAATAACTACTAGATTTTGGGTTACAATAACTACTAGATTTTGGCAAAGGTATCCAGATCATAGCCATGGTGAGAACATGGATCTGGGTTTAGTTCCTGACTCTGCCATATTCAAGCTATGCTCATGACATTGCCTTAGTTTCTCCATCTTTAAATGGAGATAATAATAAACCTACATCATAATACTATGAGAGAACTTAAGGGAGTAATGCTCATAAAGAGATTACACAATGACTCATATATCACAAGTTCTCAAGCAGTGATTAGCAACAAGCTGAGCAGATGATGTCCTTGCTGTGAAACACCAGACTCCAGCATGAGGTGGCTGAAATACGAGTTTGAGGAAAAGTAAGCCAGTGAGAGCTTTGTATGGTACAAACCTCCCTCAACTATTCATTTAGGGATTCATTTCTAAGCTTGACCCTGCTCTCCTGATGCCACAATCAAAAGTCAAACTTACTGCCCCTTAATGTAGGCAGGACATTTTACCTATGTGTCCATATGGATACTTAGCACTCTTATGTGGGCCTTTTATTTGCTTCTCATATTATTTCATGCTCTTCCTTCTCATCCACTTTGCATGGAAATGAGTGAGCCCAAGTCCTTCTCTATTCATTTGACTAAAAATAACTGAGCATTTACTCAGCACCAATCATGAGAAGTACCAGACATAATTCCTGCACCAGTGGATCTCAGGGCCTAGTGCAAAGGGTAGAAAAGCAACAATAGCACAACAAAAGGAGAAATGAGTGTAGTAACCCTAAGTTGTGAGATATTTTTTTAAAGAAACTTAGATGTTACAAAAAACTCATTCTTTCAATATCTCCACTTGTCAAAACTCACATAGTAGGTCCTCAGCAGATTCTTGCAGAGTAGCTTCTAAAAGAAGATGAGGGGTTTCAGTGCAGGTGTTTACACAGCCTCTCAGAGGAGTTGTTATTTGAATGGAAATGTAAAGAGTAGTTCATGAGTTAGGAAGGACAAGAGTGGCATTATTGGTGAGGAAGGCAGAGAGCTGCAAAGATCTCCATTGGTTTGAGGGACTGAAAAATAAAGACTCTCTAGGACTGGGAAGTAAAGAGAAAGGAGTTACAGTGGTAGTAGATTGCTCAAAGATGAGGCTGAAAAACTACTTGGAAGCCATCGGGTGGGGAACATAAGTTCTGGAGAGGAATTTGAACTCTATCTGAAGTGCCAAAGGAAGTGTGTGAAGACTTGGTGAAAATTCACTAGTGATCCCCCAAATCCATGCCTGCTTTGGGTTAATGAAGCTAAAGGGTGAATATTTGCCCTTGAATATAAGAATTTGTTGTGAGTTCAAGTACCAGCTTTTAGTTACAGCCTTTATCACATTCCTTATCTTTGGCAGGGACCTGTGTGCCTAATTTCCAACGAAGGAAACAAAAGTTAAGATGTGTTCTTCCTCTGCGTGATTTTGGAAACCTCCTGGGGCACTGCTTTCTTGGCCTTACTCTTGGCAGACTGTGGCTATCATTATTCACCCTGACTTCTAGGGCATGCCTTAGGTTGGCAGGTGCAAGTCTTGCTTGTGAGAGAAAATACAACCTAGGTTAAAAAGGACTTGATTGGGGGGTGGGACTTTTAAACAAAGAGGCGTGAAAAAATAAGCCATTCCTTGAACTAAAGATATCTGGGATGATAAATTGGCTTAAAGAATCATAAAAGAGCCACTGGGTTACAGGAAAGAAAGAAGAGATCCAGCATCACCCAGTTGTCTGGGCTGCCTGATTCATATATTTTTAACCTCACTGCATGTGGGATTCTTTTTTTCTTTAGAGTTAAGCTGCATTTGTTGCTAGTATGTACAGTGGGCACCTGTCAACTCTGCAGCTATAAATCTGTCTCTTTGGCCCAGTGCTCCTCCTATCATTCACTCAACCCCATTTTCAGTCTTCTTAGTTTAGTAAAGGAGCTCCCTTTAATTGTAGAGAGGGATCATGAAGCTCATACCCAACTAGTCTGGGCAATGTATTTCCAGTCCTGATGACTACTGAAAGCAGAATGTGTACCTATCAAAACCAGTGACATAAAGTCTGTGGGATTTTAAAGTTTAACCAGAACTTGGGAGGATGTAGGCTTGAAGGTGCTTGCAGCCATGTTGGCACTGTATAGAACCTAAGAATGAGACACATTCATGGAGACCGTGGAGTACTATAGAACTGAGAGAGAGAAAATCCAAGACTCAATGACACAGTTTAATGGTGATCTCCAAAATTAATTTATTTTTATAATTTCTATTTTTAAATTAATTAACTTTAAAATTGAGAACTAAACATGGGGGGGTTGGTTATCTGAACAGAATACTATTCAGCCTTTTTAAAAATAAGGAAATTTTATCATTTGTGACAGCACAGTTTATCCTGAAAGAAGTTCTAGGTGAAATAAGACAAACATTTAAAGACAAATACTCCATGGTTTTATGTTTAAATAGAATCTAAGAATGATAAACTCATAGAAACAGGGAATGGGACAGTGGCTAACCGGGGCTGGTGAAAGGGAGTGATGCTTGGGTAGATGCTGGCCAGTGTTGTCATTTGAAGTCTCTGGAATTAGCTAGGCCTGAATTCCTCCATGCCTTGAGCTATTCAGCTACTTGAACAGTAACCCACACCCTCCTTTTCTCTCTTCTTAAACCAGTTAAACTTTGCATTTCTTTTTATCAGTTAAAATCAAAAGATTTAGAACTGGTACAATGTGCTCATGAATACCTTTAGGTCTCTGGCTAGCTTGGGGAGGTGGCTCTTACTGGGCCACTGAAGAAATCTAGCTGGAAGGTTGCCTTCTTCATGCCTTAGGCCACTTTTGTTGTTCCTGTGGCCTCTGGCAGGGAAGGGAGAGAATAAAGAAAGAATACGTGCAGATACATGTGACTTTGAAAGATAGCACCTGCACTGTCACAATAGCCAGCCCACTGCCAGTACCACAGGCATCCTTTGTTTAAAAGACTTTTCAATCATTAATGTACATCTCATATTTTTTCTTGATAGTGCTCAAGAAGATGAGATCATTAAATACATCACATGAAAGCAGACACCTGGCTTTTGAAATATTAGATTCCCTTACTTCTATCCCCTATGTGGTTTGATTCCCATAACTCTAAAATGAAGGCACACTTAGTCCAATTACTTTTCTAAAAGTTGAGATGTTTCATCTCAGATTCCTCCATCTACCTGTGAGATGAGGGGTGGCCGTTAACAAGCATCTAAAATTGAATGACCAAAGTAAACAGGAGGTCAGTTTCTCTAGACGCTAATCAATAACGACCATCCTGCTCAGAAATTCAGCTCAGGTTGTAGCCTCCAAGCAAATGCACACAGGCTGGCAAGCTCAGGGACTCTAAAGCTTGAGGTTGCCCCCAAGAGAAATCAGGCTGTGGACTAGGAAGGTCTAAAATAAAAATCAGTGCAGCCTTCCCAGGCTTGGGGACTGTAGGACTGTACCTCTTTGAGCTCCTTCCATGTATACTGCCATCAGCGTGACTGTCTCATCCTTTTGGGAAGCAATGTAGCATGGCTGGTGAATCATCCAGTGGAGAATGCATTAGAACTCGTTTGGAAGGCCAAGGTGCATTTGGCTCCATTGCATAGGGTCAGGAACCCCTCATCACATGGCTGTGAACTGGCAGGTACACAGGAGAAGCCCCAGCCCAGAGCAGTGTGTGTGCTGCTGTGCACTAAGTGGACACTAATCCATTAATTAGAAGGTTTGCAGCCAGAGTTGGCATTTGCATGCATACTTTAATGTTTCCACTTATGCACAGAGGTATTTACATATCCATAAGCTCCAGTCTTTGCATTTAGCTTTTACAGGTGCCATTCAAATTATTTTCTGCATTAGAGGTGAAAAGTAAAAACCTGCCACCCTTTTCTTCCCAAATTTTGAGCTCCAGTACAGTTGAGGTAAAATTTCTGTGCATCCATTAATTATATTAAAATGCACAAATGATATAAACGAGAATATAATAGAAAGCAAAACAGAGATGCTCTGTCTTTGGATTTTACACTTTAGGAAGGGCCTGGGATAAGCAAATCAGTGTGTAAGAATTACTATATCAGATGGTTATGATTTCAGTTAAACTATGACTCATCAGCAGTTGATGCAACAGCAAGCAACTAGGTGGGTGCTTGGGTTTAAGAGGTAAAAGGCAGCTTTTCCATGAGATACCCATCATAGTGGAGTTTGCATAATAAGGAATGAGCATATGTAAATATCAGGAAAACATTCCAAGCAGAAGAGCTGATTGGTACAAAGTTTCTATGGTAGAAACAACTCTGTAGAGGCTCTGAAACCAAGCAGGAGTCACTGTAGTAGGATTTCACTGGAGGACGGAAGCAACAGCATGAGATGAGGTTGAAGAGAGGAGTGGGAAACGATGTTGCAAACAATGTTGCAGAGTAGCCCTTGTGACCTTTGCTGACTCGTTATTTGCTGTGGGGCTATCCTGTGCATAGCAGGATGTTTAGCAGCACACTTGGCTTCCACCTCTGTAGCAGTCAATGCTTACTAGAGAAACAGGTTTACTGCAAGATATATAAATATATAAGGACTCACAGGATAGGCTTACAATGGGCACCCATAGAGTCAGATGTAGAACAGTGCAAAAGGTCTGCCTTACACTGGAGATCCAAAGGATCCAGTTGAACCCCTGGAGCTCATGATAGTGTCCTATGTGAGTCCTTAGGCCAAAGGGTCTGCGATGGAAGACTGAAGACAATATCCAAGATAAAGGCGAAGACTAGAACCCCTTTGAAGGAGCGGAAGTAATCCTTCCCTTTTTTGCTTCCCTTTATACCATTCAGGCCTCAAACCACCCTAGGGTAGGTCTTCTGTTTTCAGTAAGTTCACTCAGTCACACTCAGAACTACGCTGATTCAATTAGCTGGGTGTTTCTGACTCAAGTTGACACAATCGGTCACAATCTCCTAGATGCCAGTACATACAGTCCTTAGTTACAATGGCAAAATTATTTCTAGACGTTACTGAAGTCCCTTCCAGGCTTTGCCAAATCATACAATTAGATTAGCAGAGGAGTATCATTATTTTATTTACCTTTCTGTGGTACCCAGGGCTTTTGCACTGAGCTACATCTTCATCCCCCTTTTATTGTTTTATTTTAAGACGGGATCTCTCTAGTCACTAAACTGCTTAAACTTGTGGTCCTCCTGCTTTACCTTCCCAGAATACTGGAATTATAATCATGTGCCACCATGGTTGCCTTGATTTATATTTTTAAATGATCACTATGTGTACTGTGAATGCAAGAACTGTGTAAGGTCAAAAATGGAAGAGAAAAAAGCAGATCTTCCTAGTAATAGGTCAGAAGAATGCCTAGGTGGGAGGCAACAGTCATGCAAACAAAGTCCTGTGGGTAGGGAGATTTCGGGTGAAGTTGACAGCACTTCCTTATAGAGCAGAGGGATGGGAAGGAAGATAAGGAGAACTTGAAGGGCAATTCCTAGATTTTTTTTTAACAAACAGGATACCCCTCCTACTTTGGAAGAGTTCACGGTGCCAAGGAGGGAAAACAAACATACATTCCACTCAGTACAGTGTGCGCTAATGAATGCATGCAGAAAATATTTTGGCAACTCTGAGGACAGAGTGTATAATTCTTTCAGAATAAATCTGCGGATGTTTCTCAGAGGCTGTGGAAGCTTCTGAAAAATAAGAAGGATTTTCATAAGTGCAGAAGAAGCTCAAGATCATGGTCTAAAATAGGAGGGACCCTCGGAGGTAGTCCTTCAATGGTTTCTACTGCTGCCAAGGAAAAGTAGGCTCAGAGGGTCTGTCCTGAGTCCTGGGTGAGAAGTGAGGGTGAGTATCCTCCAAGCTATTTCCTTTGAAAAGATTGATTTTAAGCTTGTGAGTCAAAGCAGCCACTGATTCCAAGTGCATAAAATGCTTTGCAAATGTTTTAACTTAAGATGCTGAATCTTGTTTTATTTTTATTTCAGATCAGCATATGTAGTCAGAAGAAAATTCACACAGCATGTCTAGATAATGGGTGCTTCTCAGACCCCATGGCTAAGTACATTAAATCTTACGGTATACTAAGAGAAAATAATGTTTTGAAAAAATCAAGACAGAACAAATTTCACATCTTCTATTTGAACCTCTAGAACAATAATTAGTATTTTCACTTGTACAAAGAAAACATAAAGTTAAAGTTAAATGTCATCATATCTTATGCTCTATGCATGATCAAAATATATGATCCCGATGGAATATGATCAGATCCCCTTTGCTCCCCTCTCAGCCCTTAGGGACTTCTCCCTCTGACTAATAGACTCTCCTAATGGGATGCAGACAGTGACTCAGAGTAGATGGTACTCCATAAATACTGGGGAGCACCCCAGATTGGGACCTTGAGAACTAAATGGTATGCTAAATTCCCTTCTTCCTATGCAAGGATTAAAAAACATCTCTCAAATTGACAAGAAAATTGGGTAATAAATTAATCGTTTACAGTTTAGTAAATATATGCACAATTGAAGTTACATGTCACAGAGCATATTTTTTATCAGATAAAACATTAGATGAGGGATCAACCATTTGACCCACCACCTTCTTTGTAGAAGAATAATGCAGCCATGTCTTCGGTAATTGCTGGTTGCAAGATACTCACTAAATCAGGCAGGCACTTCATGTCTGGTGTGGTTAGAGAATGTTGGGTAATAGACTAGGATATAACCACACAGGATCCAGATTGAGCATTCTGCATCACTTGGGCTTTTCTTTGAAATTTGTTCTTGGGAGGCTTGAATGATGAGTGTATATTATAGCTAAATGCAGTTTGCCTTTTGTCTAGTGACTGCTTTTAGGGATAGTGCGAGCACTACTTGGGTATTTTATTCTTACCGACCAGTCTATTTTCAAAGGGGCCACTCCGCTAATTCTGAGTGACACTTGAAACAAGAAATCTTTGTTAGTACTCCAGTGCTCAGTGGGTTCAAGACACTGAAGACCACCAGAAGTCCCCTGGTCTTCCCAGTTCTCTTTCCTTGTTGGGTTGTCTCCCTCTTCCCAGAATTCTTTGCTCCTGCCAAACTCACTCTATTTGTTTCCTACTATCTTTCACTTTCTTCTCATCTCCCATTGTATCTACCTACAGTGTATCTACCTTTGGAACTGTAATACTGTTTTCCTTCCTGGGTGGTGAGTTTGGGAAAGGGAATGGCAGCATGCAATTACATTGTGATATTATGGCTATAGTCCAGATATTTTGTAAGTGACCACTTAATTCATAATTTTAAGTTGAACACTGTTGAGAGGGACTTGTTTTCATAATGATGCCAGGGAATCATCACAACTGGATTTTGTCCAGGCAACCTGGGAATTATGATCAGCCTATGTCAAGAAGGAGGAAAAAATGCAAGCAGAGTAAATCATTACATATACTATTATTGTGGAAACCCACTTCATTTTGGAAGCAATGTTGAATCTTTAGTCCCTATTAGCAACATGTGCAGCATCATGCGATGCAGTCATCCATGACTCAAATGCTTGGAGGGCATTCAAGTTTAAAGACTTCTGTGTCTATCCTGAATTTGAAAATGTGAGATTCTGAGTTCAAATCAGGCTCAGATGTTGATATGCTATTTGACCTTGAGCAATCTGCTTAATTTCATAGTGTTTGTTTGCTCATCTAAAAACAAAAGGAATAGTGCTGATCTATACATACTGTGCAGATTAATTAGTTTCTGAAGTGCTGAGATCAACAATGAAAGACTTTGAGTGGAAATTATTTTGTTTTTAAAGGAATAATCAATGTGAGTGAATAAAAGAGAACTTACTGAACTGAATTACAGGCACTTGACTACTGGTAGGAGTAGAGGATGGAAGAATAGTGCTTCTTGCAGAAAACTCTACATTCACCCCCAGAATAGTAGTGGAAAATTGCTTTTCCTGTGATTTTGGAAGGATGAGAAATTATGCAAAGGAAAAGAGCAAGAATTATAGGAGAATATATGTAGTCAAGGCACATTTTAAAGTAACTTTCACGGATAAACAATTAGGTATCTTTTTTTAAAAAATGAAAAGAAAAAGGAACATCTATGTTTTCTCTGTAGTTAGGTCATTACCAAACATTTTGAAACCAAATAACTAAACCAAGACCTCCAAAGAGTTGTGATGACCCTTATGTCCTAGCTGAAAAGATCAGATTAGGGATAAGAAACTATCCATTTTAAAAGCCCACAACTATTTATCATGGAAAGACAGCTTGTACTTAGTAGTATGTTCCTATTTAAAACCACTTTTGCTCCTTTTACATTTGGTATTTTTTCAGATAAATGTTGTTATTGCCATTGATGTACAGGATAGAGCAAATGAAAATCAGGGAAATTAAATGACTGTCCATGGCCATTTGGTCAGATAAGCAGTACAGCAATGTTCTGACCTCAGGATTCAGACTCTAAAGAGTCTAATTATACTCTATCTAAGGAAGTCTAAGGATGTGGTGATATTCCAGATGGCATATGAAAATGAGTGACTTCCTAAGGATCACAGAAGAACTGGAATAAAGACAAGATTTTTTTGTCCAAAAAATCGGATTTTATGGCTATCAAAATAATGCTTTTTAAATCACAGACATGGTA
Organism: Dasyprocta punctata; assembly: GCA_004363535.1. NCBI lineage: Eukaryota > Metazoa > Chordata > Mammalia > Rodentia > Dasyproctidae > Dasyprocta > Dasyprocta punctata. The sequence goes on along the minus strand of RJWM01016174.1, from coordinate 4,156 downwards.
GAAAATGCCAATAAAGAAGAATTTCAGAATCTTTCAAAACCCCTCAAGTCAAATGGCAGCTCTGTCAAAACTGTGCTGTATTTCTTCATAGTCTTTCATGCATGCATTTTTATAACATGGTGATCATCAGTCATACTATTCAAAATACTTTTCAAGTAGTTTTAATAGCTGTGTAACTATCTACCCTGTGGCTGTGGCATGGTTATCTTAGAGTTTTTCTTATTATTTTTAGATATTTAGGCCACTTACTCTTTTTACTTTTATAAGCAATTCTGCAATAGATATTTTGTGCAGAAAATATGTAACTATATTTTTGATGTAACCTTACTACAGACTCATACAATTTGGATTTTTATATTAACAGAAATAAACATGATAATGCTTCTTAGGTGTAATGCTAAATGTCTTTGAAAATGTTCTAGTATTTTTGTTAATGATGGGTATTTCACTATCTCAATGATGGTAATAATTTTGTATATATATACAAGGTCATATGTATATTGATTTATGTATGTAATATATATCATATTATATATGAATAATTTTTACATATGGGTTATATCTTTATAAAAATATTTAAAAATTAACACTAATACCCTTATTCTTATGGCAATGACAGATTATCATGCTTTGAACCTACCTTCCTACACATAACAATTACACATTCTGGACAAAATTTGACAGCAACCATGAGTAGCAGAAATCAAAGGACCAGTTGACCCTTGAAATAGAGGAACTACAGATGGGGAAAGAGGTCATGCATTTGGCATTTACCCCCAAGGTAAATGTACCCAATCCACATGGTCCAAGGCAAATGAAAAACAAAAGGAGAGTTATGGTGTTAATGGGTTGGACAAATGCAAGTATGAGAGTCAGCTGTCCAGAGTCATTAGAAAGTGAGATGAGCAATGTGTAACTATATTGGAGAGGAAACAGCAGATACAGTATGCCTATAATATCTCCCCCGGATTCTGGGTTGATCTCTGACATATGTATATGTGAGAAACACTCTATGGGAGCTCATGGGAAAGATGATCCTGAAGGCTGAAAGAACCAAGAAGACATTTGAGCTGCTAAACACAGAAAAGAGAGTACAATGGAAGTCTGAACCCCACCAAGTCAGCTGCCTGCTGTAACACAAATCTATTCTTAGAGTAACATGACAAAATCTAGTCTCCATAATGTATCATGCATGATATAAATAATAATTACTAGATATGTAAAGCAATAGAAAACTGTAACCCATACTCATGAGAAAAAACAGTTAATCCCAACATGACCAAGATTCTGGAATTAACAGATAAGAACTTTCGAGCAGGTAGTATACATTTAAAGAGTAATTTAAATGAATGAATAGTCCTATAATAATGGAAATTTTATAATTAAAATATTTGAAATAACAGGGTCGTTGGATGGACTTAAAAATGTAATGGAGGTAACATATTAAGTCATTTAATTTAATGTACATTAATGTAAGATATTGAATCTAAAGAGCAGAAAAACATCATTTAATTATTAACAGAATAGCACTACATCTACTGTAATTTAAACTTTCACATCATAGTAGTAGTGTTAAAAATTTTTTTTAAATTATTTTAAAAACCCTGAAAGTAATCAGAAGAAAGCATGCATTTTATACAGGGAGGCTTTAAATGACTGGAAAAGAAAGAAATCTACTTATCCACAAATCTATCTATTCACATTTATACATAGTCCAGGAATCTACCTAACAAAATTATCCTTCACAGAAATATAGACAGTTTTAGACAAAGTAAGGTAGATTATATCTTGGTTAGACTGCTGTGACAGAACCTATACATTTAAGAAAAAAATTAAGCCGGGCGTGGTGGCGCACGCCTTTAATCCCAGCACTCGGGAGGCTGAGGTAGGCGGAGCGTTGTGAGTTCGAGGCCGGCTTGGGCTACAACGCGAGCACAAGGCCGGCCTGAGCTACACAGTGCGACCCTGCCTCAAAAAACCAGGGCCGGGAGTTTGGCTCAGTGCCTTAAGAGCCTGCCCTGGTAGGCGCGAGGTTGTGAGTTCAATCCCCGGTGCCGCAAAAAAAAAAAAAAAAAAAAAAAATTAGACTAAAAGAAAGGCATTAGGTAAAATGTGTGTTTAAAGAGAAGAATAAAGAACATTGGGCATGGAAAATAATACAAAACGTTATAATGTTACTTTTGTTGTTTTTGAAAGTACATATAACTTTATAAAGAATAACCCTGTTTTTTGGAGCATATAGCTTGTGTAGCTAGAAAGCAAGAGAGTGTTAAACAAAAACTAGAGCTGGATGTTTCTTATACTTGACTTGAAGCAGCATGGTTTTAATACTAAATAGACCATGCTATTCCAGGATATATTTTTAATCTATAAAGCAAGATTATTGAGGTGGAGGAGAAGAGGTGCAACAACATAGTGAGAAAAAAGGACAAATAAAAAATTAAGAACAGATAATACAACTAGTTCATATAGGTAGCTACACTAAATGTAATTGTACTAAAGACTCAAATTGGAAGAATAGCATTGTTAGGTCATATTTTAAAAAATAGAACCAACTATATCCTGTGTACAAGAGAGCCACTTTAAACAAAACATACAGAGACTTGAATAGTTTGAATTAAATATATAATATATACATATATCCATATTGTTTATATGAATATATATATATATATATATATCTCCAGAGAAATACAAAATGGCTGTAATAAAATTATAAACAATCATGCATCAAGTAAAGGATAGTATTACCTGAGATAAAAGGTACACTTCATAATTAAAAGATATCAAGTCATCAAGAAGTCATAACAAGTATAAATATCTGTACTTAATAACAAAGCTTTAAGTAAATGAGGCAAAAGTTAATAAAATCAAAAGTTATTAGCAAGGATAAAAATGACCTGAACAATGCTATCAATTTGACCTGATGGCATTTATAGAGTAGGCATAGCCAGAAAGCAGAGGATATAATGTTATCTGTGCATTTTTCAAATGTATAGGAAATATTCATCCAAGGTAGACCATATTTTGTGATCAAAACAAATTGCATTGTATTTCACTTTCTTAAATAACTTCAAGTGTATTTTCTAACAATAATGGAATTAAATTAGGAGCCAGTCACAATATTTCTAGAAAAGTACCTGTTTTGGAAATTAAATAAGATGCTTCTTGCCGGGTGTGGTGGCACACTCCTGTAATCCAGCACTCAGGAGGCTGAAGTAGGATTACCAGGAGTTGAGGCCAGCCTGGGCTACATAGTGAGTTCAAGGCCTACATGAACTACATGGCAAGACATTTTCTTAGAAACCTTTAAAAAAAATGGGCCAGGAATATAGCTCAGTGTCACAGCACCTGCTTGGCAAGTACAAGGTCCTGAGTTCAATATCTGGTAAAAAAAAAAAAAAAAAAAAAAAAAAAGTGCTTCTGAATGACTCTTGGAAGGAAAAGGTATTACAAAAGAAATTAGAATACAGATGACGACATGTTACAACTTTTGGGGCACAGGTAAAGGACAGAAGCAATGTACAAGTTATAAATGCTGTGAGTTTATTGTTTTGAGTGTTAAAGAGTAATTTTAAATGAATGATCTAAATTGCTCATTTAAGTAGCTATTAAAAAAAGAAGAAAATTAACCCTGATATAAATAGAAAAGAATGGTATAATAGGTATTGTGAAATAGGAGGAAATGGTTCAAAAAAAAAGGGAAACTATGGAGATGAGAGGGGGAAAGGAAGGAAGGGAGAAGAAAAAAAATGATGAAAGTTGGATGAAATAGAAACAAAGCTTTGTAAATAAGGAGGGGAAGAGGGGCTGAAGGGAGGGGATGGAATTGGGAAAAAGAAAAGAGAAATCTAGATATATCATGTACTATACAAATTTCCTATGATAAATATGATCATTATGTATATCTAAATTGTACCAATAAACTTAATAGAAATAAATGAGAACAAAAATCAACATATATAGCAGCTTACATTGTTGGATTAACCTGAGAGGTACCAGTATGATTTTAGTCTAATTTATATAGATAATTATGGAAATATAAAGGATTAGAAGCAACAAGACTTCTGGGGTGTTGAGCATCCATCCCTTGCTCTCAGATATGCCATATATTGCTAAAGGAACCAAAACTAATTAGAGGAAAAGCTGTGTACAG